>JAUTBT010007111.1:0-25887 GCA_032361225.1 Lepetodrilus schrolli
ACCCCTCGCTCCCCCCCGCCCCCCTCTCTCTCTCTCTCTCTCTCTCTCTCTCTCTCTCTCTCTCTCTCTCTATCTCTCATGTCTGCACGTTTGAGTTTGGTTGTTATTTTACCGTTGTTGACAGACATACGTATACTCGAATACTGTCAGTCAACACCCACATCACTGCTTTAAGTAACAGCAAGTCATCGCTAGCGTCCCTTGTACGTAATTCCTCCAATAGATGTTTCCCATTGTACTTCCGTCATCATCACGTAATTTCTCGTATGTTAGAGATCTTTAGCTTTCCTACGTTCAACTTCAAACACGAAAATTCCTGCGTATTACGTAGTATAATTTCAATGGCACAATAGTCACATTACTTCGATGCATATCCATCAATACTAATATTGCATCTCTTCGTCAATGTTTAAACTCATCCTATGGTACCTTATCCTCTACATCAAAGCATTGTGGAAAATATAATAATTATGCTACGCTGATTTTGGATTATTCTGCTACATAATGATGTTACCCGCTATCATAAGCTTGCATTGTCTTTCATTATAGAGCGTTTATTCTGTATTGCACGTGCCCCGATGGAACGATTTCCGCGTAATTGTTCCGTGGCACACGTGACTGAAACTCCGATCATAGACGATGGTACGCCATATTAATAAATCCTCTCCTCCGAAACATATGCTTACCAAATGGAGTCTATTTTAGTTGATAATTGAATGCAAATAACCTACATGTTTTCTGTACATAATACATCAAACATATTTACTTTATTACAAGTGATGTTAAAACAATGTTAATTATTAATTTCCCCGTTTCCACAATTAACTTGTTTACACATTGGAATAATTATGTTGTGAAATTTTCACACGTGCACACGCGGAAGAAATAGATAGATCTGATTACTGCACCGACTGAGATTAGCAGAATGAACATACAGACCGAATGCTTGCCAAGTTTCAAATTTAACAATGAAATAACAAACAGAGGTACTTACTATCATGTGCATGATGATAGAATGTTCATCATAATAATAGTTAATTATTTTCAATGACAAATATGAAATAAGTAACCATAATTCTATAATATTCGCATAATACTTGGTTGTTGAATATGACAGATTAGAATTTTTTCAAATATTGCTATTGCTTAATTTGTTAACAAAGATAATAATCTGCTCTTTCATTAAGAACACGTGTTTAATTATTTTGAATAATTTTTATTCCTCCTTGCATTTTCGCAGATTTTGATTGACAAGTTAAGTACATGTTCTGCTACTACATACTAGTTAATGCGTTTTATAACCACCGGTTACCATGGAAACTGATTTATTGATCATCTAATCGTGTTGCGTTTCCCTCTCAGCATCGCATGCGAATTTCCCGCAGCCGGTGCAATGAGCTAATCAATATTGAGACAAACTGCCTTCAAATGCGTTACGTTTGTTTTCAACTTTATAAAGGATAATAATTTTATCATTAATTTCCTAGTCGCGGGCGTGTTTAGCCATCACTAGTAACGGTTGCGTGCTTTCAATAAAAGCATTTGTTGAATGAAATCCCTGGGCTATCAAGATGGTGTAATACTGTCGACGTGTACTCTCAGTCATCGTGTGTATATGTGTATGTGGGACATTGTGACCAGAGAGGCTGTGTGTCTTCTTGGACTAGTTAGTATGTCATGTGAACGAATATGTGCCAGTATTGTACACTCTATACATGTTAAATGTGTATGTTGTTCTAAATTTGATATTTGCCGAATTTAGAAGGCTGTCTAAATTCCGACGAATATATAATTTAGAACAACAAAGATATTTACCATTGAATGTATAGACTGTTTAAGTTTTATACCACCACGATTATACCGAAACTGAATACAATTATTACAGAAATTTTTGCTAGTCATTTAATTATAATTATGGATAACCAAAATATTATGATAGTTTCATAGTAATATGTACAACTGTACTTGCTACTTCCAAATAGAGGATTTCATTATCCTGTATTTGTCAAGCCCGTCTCATGATGTATTTATGTCTTGTCAATTGTCTTGTTTGTACGTTTATGCTCATCATGAGAATATACTGTTTAAAGTACTTACTACTTCAAGTTCAATGGTGTATATATTGTTATCATAATTATGTTATTCATGTGTTCCTGCTTATTTTCCATATTTATATAAATACCGTAGTCTATTGTAAACTGGATATAACATACACAATAATTTAGTTAGGAATTGCCAGTGCATGTATGCAGGTAGTCACGTCAATGTTTATAAAAAAAAAAAAAAATTATATATATATATATATATATCTGAGAGTATTTTCTGATCTCAATAATTATGTACTAAGATATATTGCATGAAGACATACATTCTACTCGTTCTCTGATATTAATTAATAATATATTTCCACAACTATCCATTACTTGTATATTATACGATACATTAACTCTGTTGTGCTAAATCTTTTGCATCTATTCTAAAAGTAATATGATTATTTAACCGTTGTACCCTTCGGAAACAGACCCTATATATATATAGAGAGAGAGAGAGAGAGAGAGAGAGATAGATATACATGTGTACATATGTTATTAATTTATTTTAAAAGTATCCACACTAAAGGTTTGTCTTAATGATTTAATGCAGACCAAATTCTAAGCCCCATGCATAGACCATAACTTAAAATAGATTACAATGTCTAGTAGCCTGGAGAGATATTGTGTACCATTACATTGACATTCCACAAAAGGCAGATGCCTCAACAATTTCCTGTTGCACGGAATCTCTTTGATGGTTGTATTCTGTAGGATACATATTTGCATGTTTAATCACATGTGAGTATGCGTATGCGAGTGTGCGTGGTTTCGTAGATGGCGTGATGTTTGCAGATCAGTCATGCAGGTATATTCCAGACTTTGAATGATAGTGATATAGCAGTGAATGAACTTCCTCGTGTCTGGCCATCATTCTCGTGTGTCGTCACCAATCCAATTCATCATTCGTTGTCATTTTTGGTCAAACATTCATATTCTGCCATGTTATTACGTGTCGAACAACCCGGCTTTTGATATTAATCAATCTGAAGAACCCGGTTCTCAATATTAATTATATGCATACAAATGACACGACGTTACGTTATGAAAATATCAGCCGTCGTTATTCTGATGTTGTTGTAATTTATATACCAACCAGTAAACTCTGTAGGCAGATATGTCCTATCCAGTAAAAACAAAAGTACACATACACTTGTTGATGTTTGGAAAATAAAGGAAATTATAAAAGAAAAAAAACTTGTTGATTTATATCTGTTGAATATTTCATATATCGTAGTCCATTAATTATCTGTCAAGTGCATTATTCTGTTGTTGGATATTTCAATTATATGTATAATCCGTTGATTTTGACCTACCAGTAAATCACAGACTGAAAATCTGTGTACTATACAAATAATTTGTGAATAACCTCTTCTCCGCACACGTGCCTGTAGGATATTAACAGACCACTTACAGTTTATATCTAGCTAGTTCCACGAGATCTTTATTAAGATAAGCTTTACTATGATCTAGTACGTGCGTGTGTGTGAAAATATCGTTTGACAATTTTGTCTTGATATTTTTTTGTTATTCTATACTATATAATCCTGCATATGGAAGCTATTTCCAGTCTGTGCTATGGAGGTATTCCTACATTATGAGTGGCGGTGTGGAGAGTAATTAGGAGGAGACAAGTCAGGAACACAGAGCACAAACGCTGTTCCCATTGAATCACTTCTGCCCCATTTAAACATCAAAGTCGACTTGAATTTAATCACTGGAATATCACTGAAAAGGCTCTCTAGTTTCTCTTCGTTCTTTATACGCTGCTGAAATATCGTTCAATTTAAATACATGAGTTTCTACTCAGACGCTCCAATTATGTTAAATTTGATGTAAAATTGAATTATCACATAGAGAAACATGGTACTGGGGGAGTGGTTTGGAGTCGAACACGTGCGTCTGCGTCGCTGAGATAAAACGCATGAAAAGGAGCGGCAATCGTTACCATTGGGCACGATTACAGAATTGCTTCACAAAATAAAAATTGTTGACAAAATCCCAAGAGTCAAGTTTACTCATTGTCAAACGTAAATAGCATTTTGTCTGCATGTAAAATTATTGCCAATCCGTTTTATAATATGGTGGTCAAACGTAAATAGCATTGGTCTGCATGTATATTACTGTCAATCCGTTGTATGATATATTTGTAAAACGTAAATAACATTTGTCTGCATGTAAATTATTGTTAATCCGTTCTATGATGTATTTGTTAACGTAAATAGCATTTGTCTGCATGTAAATTATTGTCAATCCGTTAAATTATAATTTCACTTGCTTATATTTATTATAATTAATTCATTTGGGATATTCCCAGTTAGAAAGGTGATATTTCCTCTAAAGATTAAATTATCTAAATGATCACTCGTCTATGTTTTTGTTGTTGTTGTTGTTGCAATTTAATATAAAATGATGAGAACTTGAATAGTGCTGTGTGGATAGTGGATATACATTGTTTTAGTGTGAAGGTCAGTTATTACCTAGACAAATATTTAGGATGCAGTTCTATAAGAGTAAACTAAATGGAAAATACACAGAGCAAATATATTTTTAATCAAACCCAAACAGAAACGTGAAAATAATAATAATGATTTGTAACAGTAAATTGAATACAGTGAGAACTACCCATCTAAATAGTTTCAATTAATTATAAGTTACACTGGAAAATATTCCAATAATTTATCTCCATTCATACATTACCGACCCAGCAATAATTTAATTAAAGTGGTTATTTTCTGATTAATGCTATATGATTTGCTATAATGCTGTATGTGTCATTCAAAGATTGTGACATGCGTTGGTCATTCGGTACGTATTATTTTCCCAGCATTCGTCTCAGTAATTATTCCTGCAGTTGTGTGGGGATACCCTCTGGAAGTGAATGTCAATGCAAACTGGCTATGCACCGCGGAGGATAGGGTAATTGCCAGTAAATAGTTATAAATAGACACACTTATGATGGATGAAAAGGGGTTGATGCAATCGACATGACCACGTGATAGCGCTTAAGCCAATGAGATAGCGCCAACGGCTCCAGTTCATATCATACATAACATGTGGCTTATGATCCAAATATCCTTTGATGTTGCCGCTCCTGCGCTGTTCAGATGCGCAGCTCAGGAAGTTATAAAGTGTGGGACGAAACTGTCTTTGATGATTTTATATATTTTTTTCATCGCTGGTGAATTGCCCGACACACATATCAATATCTTTGTACAGCACAGATGTTACTTGGTTCAACATGAGTTATCGACGCACCCTGAATTGGAAAACATTTTAAACACAAATTTCGTTAAAATTCGTTTCAGGGAAAATATAGAGAGGGAGAATGGTTACACCTTCCACGGACCAAAAAATAATTAATTAAATTAAAAAAGAACAATGAAAAATACTAATTTTATAAAAAGGTTTATCATTTTTCTATTTGATGAGCTCGTTAGACAACAGCGCTCTGTTCAACTGGCGCACATTGTCCATTATACCAGAAAGTAATTTCTTGTTTAAAGATCTTCTAATCTCTTGTGTGAGAGGACTGTGCGCATAGTTTCCTCTGCGTGTATCCCCAGCAGCTGCGAAAACACTTGCAGGATATATTTTCTAAACCCTGATGTAGCCATTCCCTCAAACGCTATATAAATTAACTTCTCCGTGAAACTCCCCCCTACCTTCCCCCTTACAGTCTGTTTAACATATCCCAGTGTTGATGCTGGATAGAAAATTAATTATATTAAAAAAGAGTCTTTATTTTCGTTAATTTGATATTTATCTGACAAAAATTGCGGAATAAAATAATTGAACAAATATCGTGAATATGCTCATTCTGAAAACATTCGTTTTCATTACCAACAATTTATTATACACAATTAAGTATGTGTTTCGTTCAATTGTAATGTGTTGTTCATCGTGAATTGTTGAGCCAATAATTATTGTCAAGACAAAACAAGTGGCGAGAAGTGACACAAACACGAAAGTATTGGCTACCCATATTTATTCAAGATAATTAATTTGGAAAATCGAGTAATGAATAACGTGCATACGTTAAATTTGATGAACAATAGCAAAATGATATTATTTTGGAAAATAGCAAATTCCCCAAATAAATTCAATTTAATACACTTATTATAATTTACTATGAAATATTTACAAAATATATGTAATACAATATTATTTCTGAATATATTCTCATCCATATTTATTGAATTGGTGAGATGCATGTGAAAATGTTAATTATGATAAAATATACCACACCTGGTTTGATGAAGCTGGTTGAATATGGCTACCATTTTTGCCTTTGGTAACCTAGCTTTATGATATTTCCGCACCAATCATACAGCTAGATAACCAAAGACATAAACAGAGCCTTCGTCTTCGTCGTCGTCCGTGGTGGCTGAATCTGTCCGGAATTCGTAGGGTTGAGGTGAGTATATTCCATTTAAGTCCAATGGTGGGTATAAACCGGCGGATGTTTTCGCATCAAAGGTAATTCACATGAAGCCAAAAACACCGCAAGCAAATAATCCGGGATAGTCCAGCTAGTATATCTGCAGATGTGGATTATGGAAATATCCTTGACGTGGCCACAAACAGTGTCCAACTGCGTGGGGACGATATACTGCCAGACTTTAATGTCCAAACCAGCAGGCCGTCCTCCTGGTCCTCACACAGACACCCCCGACACAGGACAAATACCCAGTACTTTACGAGAAATCTCAACTTGTTGAATTAGTCTCCTTGGAAACCCAAGGACAGCGGATTGTTCCGAGAGTGAGGAGAGGCTCTGTCCGCTCTCTGCTCGGTTTCATTATGTCTGTCAGCAAGACTCATCCGTAGATCACTCCCTGCCCACCGGAGGAAACATCTACCTGAAATAATAATGAGCTTCATTAATAAAGACAATCACCTGTTGGAGGAAGTGTCCCTGGGTACATCTGACCAGGTCACGAGATCTCTCCATCTCCCTATCCCTCTCCCTCTACGTCAACAGCTCCAGCATGCAAGCAAACGGCATCGGCGAACGCATGCCTGGCCG
Organism: Lepetodrilus schrolli; assembly: GCA_032361225.1. Lineage (NCBI taxonomy): Eukaryota > Metazoa > Mollusca > Gastropoda > Lepetellida > Lepetodrilidae > Lepetodrilus > Lepetodrilus schrolli. Next base: position 7,120 of record JAUTBT010007111.1, read on the forward strand.
GCTTGATCAAATTATTTCTGCCGTGAAATACTATCCGGGACTAGCGGGCGAGGCTGTAGTACTTGGGGATGGGCGCATCTAGGGACTCTGCACCAATCTATAGTACCTGTTGTGACCGAGGTGACGGAAAGTCCCGACTGACGGCTGGACGGTGGAGTTCTGGAGCGGGACACGAGGCAAGGGAGGCCCGACTCCTTCTGTCTACCAGGCGGACTGACGGAGCGAATCAGACCTCGCCTGCCAATATGTCGGCGATTCGCATGTGAAGACCGATGACCTAAATATTAACACACGCCACGCAAGAGTGAGCATGCTTTCATATCGACAAACGCTTCACTCTCGCTTTAGTCGGCAACGCTTGACGGGCTATCAGGCGCGGTAAACTCACTGGGCTGTAGAGATGGGGGAGAGGTTCCACATTCCAGAATGAGATTGGTGGATGGGATAAGAATATGTCAAGGTTTGAATCCACAGCTTCTCAATATCTATCCAGATCCACAACTTTGCCATTGACGTGCGTGGATTTCGCGTGCAAATGAGCACATGTTTGCGTAGTGTCACTATTGTTTCACGTGTTAACTGAAAAACATGTATCCTCCTCCGACACTACTACAGTTAATGGATTCAGCAGATGGCTGTCAAACGTCTTTCATGCACGAGGCTCTACCCCCTGGGCTAGTCGCCACCAAATGGCGGGAAACTCCACGGTTACAACCGGCCTTTTGCAAATTAATAAAACGTACATTGAAAAGCATAGATGTACGTGGGCGGATGGACAGGCTCATTGAGATGAGCAGATCTAGACAAGCCATCTGAACGACATTGAGTAGAACCTAGTCGGCCAGCCCGCCATTTAGAAAGTGTCCCCGTGGCCTCAGTACTCAAGAACATCGCAACACACTACGTACGTTACACTGGAACTCCAGATAGGCCAACGTTTTGTTAATAGCAGTTAGTGCGGGCAAAACATTTATCATGGCCAATGATTACTGGATAATAATTTACATTGAAACCATTACAAATGCCGGCGAAAAAATTAATCAAACGAGAAGGTTAACAGATATAATAGCACAGAGTTATTCATATTTAGTTCTTACATTAAAACTATTTCTGTATCATATTCAATGGTATCTGAACTGGTTTTGGTAAAACATATTATGTATCATGACTGAATACCCAGGCAACTACCCAGATGGCTATTCAGATACCCTGTGTACGGCCAGGCAACAAAAGGAGGCTGGCGGCGATTCCCACATACATATGCGCATACTACACTATACTATATTGTGAACCCAGTACGGGCTTGGCCAGATGGTAACGTACTTACTAATAGCAAAAACAGACATAAAACATTTTGTATGGGTATGAGAGATGTGTCCCAGTAACCTCCCTTGCCGGGGCCTCTGTTTGGACAGAAAGACACGTGCATTCAAAGGTTTCAAAGACAGCATTGGGACATCTTGAATGGGAAGGTGTTTATTGACCTTAGGGTTACAGTCCAATACAAACCATTGACAACTGCAGTGGAACATTAAAGAACATGCCAGTTGTGTCTTAATAGGAACCAGTTTTCATTTCTGACAGGTCGTGATTATATGTATCCCATTCAACTAGCATGTTAAACAATATACTATTGATTATTCGTTATTATTATTGTCAATATACTGTAAGACGAGTTAATATTTCACTGCTACCTATATTTCTTTTCATAGGCGACGGGAACTTCGGGTAGGAGTATTTTAATTTCAATGATAGCTACAGAAATTGGAAGTACACTAGTATTTCAAGTAACAACGGTGAACCTGTTTCTGTGAATAATGCCAGTCCGTCTGTCTATAGGAAAATAAATATAGGGAATTCACTACAAGACATGCACATACAAGTGTGGAATGTGAATGTCTTTATACATATAACAATCCTGACGAGGAGTATGTCAATTACTCTATGAATGTCGATATTGTCGGTAAATATGGCACCTTAAAGGTAGCACAAGGCATTCACTTTACACTGCAAGATGAAAGTGAATTGTGTCAAGGGTCATTGTAAAATATTGTCATCGTCATTGTAACCATTGCTTTCAATGCTAGTCGGCAATGCTACCCTCACAATGCTGTGAACAACCCTATAGAAAGTGTTTTGAACCAGCAGTTCTGAACTAAAGCGATAAATAGAGATTGAGGTGAAAAGGCTAGCCTGCATATAGGAAGCAGCGATTGACTTATGACATGGTCTAGGATTGACACTGACGGATGTGTGGCAGATACAACACGGAGTAAATGTCAAAGTGTCTTGAGACAAGCTTTTTCATTGGTTGACTCTACACTCATCTAAATTCCATGTACTTATACCATCAAATATGTGTGTCAATAGAACGCCAGGCTAATTTAGATGAGAATATTTTTGTAGCGTTCATAAATATTATATGAACAAATGTACGATAAAACTATAGTTTAAACCCTCACTACATTGATTAAAGTGTACCCTTTAGCCTACACGGGATGCATGGTACAATGATATGATGTACCCAGTACATCCACCAGCTGACGACAAATGATAAGGTGAAGACGTAGAGGGAACCCGTATCACGGGGTTATGCACTGGGTACATGCTAGGGTGATGGAATGTTTCGGGGCTCAAATGGCTAGATTTCCAATATGAGTGAATGCTGAGCTTTAGTGTGAACTGCCTAACCCTCGAATGAACTGATATCGTTCATAATTACTGCCAGCAAAGCAAGGCCAGGCACACGTCTAATGCAATGGCCTATTAATATCATAGGGAATTAATGAAAGCTTATTTCATATCTCTAATTTTTCAATCCGACCGTTTATGATCTATAGTAATGTCCTCAACTTATCTTTTTTTTATATAGACTGAGCGGTAAAGTAGCCATGTAATACGCTTCGTGATGTAAGCACGCATGGAATCCATTGGAAGATCATCATGGTACAGCGCACGGACATAGAGGTCACGTCCAGACAAACGTCTTGCCGTGTGTATACATCCATCCAGTTTATCTAGTAAGAGCTTTCATTTGCAAAATTGTTCAGTCTGAAAACCAATAATTCAATAATCTTTATTATCCAAGGGAAATACGACCTTGTCAGTGAGTGCAGTATACCGGAAGCTCCCTACACATGCCAGTACTGTACTGCGGTGCTTGGAGTTTATCGAATACATTGTACATTATACCTGGACATACTCTACAAAGTTTATCAATTTTGAATATCATCTCATGCACGTATATTTCAAGCTCCAGGCTTTCAGTCACGGGTGCGATGGTGCCGTACATAAACATTTTTACCAGCTAGGACAGCCAGCTGTTCCTAAGGCCGTCACCACTTGCCAAGTGTCATTGAAAGCAAACTTTCACTGCTATAGCGGCTACAGCTTAATAAAATGTGGTCTTTATGATAAGACCATCCAGATGCTGCCAAGGTGACCATTTTCGTAGCGAATTCTCGCATTAAGTGATGGGTTATATCCTGAAAATATTCGCCCATTCAGTTTTGATTTTCAAAGAACAATTATAGCCATGATGGCACTGTTTGTCTTTAAAGTGTCTTTAATATTTTAATATATTTCACTTTAACAAATCATGACGAGTATTTTCCTTAAATGATCAATTAGTTAATGAAAATTCTAACTCAATTGATCCCTACGACACGTTGCTATTAAGACGCTAATAGACGTCTAAAGTAAGTTTATGACGTGCAAATGTCTACAACAGCTGCATAGTCGGATACGTGGTTAGAATCGTAGTCTGGCCGTGGCTGCATGACCATAAAATGTACACTGAATTAACATTTATATCTGTGAGATTATACGAATTTTCTTTTGACCTTGTGGCAGATTTAACCATGAGAGACTGCGAAAACCGGGATATAACGTTATTCATAATCAGCTCGGGCTGTTTGTCGGTATTTTGATAGTTCCTGCATCATCGGGCATACAGGCATATTCGTAGTGCATGCGCCAACGCAGATGTGTTGCACGTGCTAAGTCACGTTACTTGTTGTTACGATAATATGTCAAAAAGAAATGTTGTTATCATTTCTGTTACATGTGTTGAATGGGCTCGACCATTGTAGAACGTAGACTCAGAAGTAGGGAAGTAATAATAATTAGCACTAGGGATCATGGGATAAGCGTGTCAGACATTGCGGGGGAATGTTAACACCTTCAACTTCCTTCGTGATGCATTCTGGGAGCTATCGTTATCGTAACTTATGGAGTGTGCGTCTTCTGTGCGAACTATCCTTAATAGCTGATCCTGCCCTTGATTTCAGTATAATGTACATACGTTTCCTTCCTTCCCCCTTCTCTTCATTCTCTCCTTACTTCCCTTAATATTTATATTTTTAAATGTGAAACTATGTGTGCCCTATTGAAGAGAATACTTTTCATCAGACCGATAAACAATTCCAAATAATTTCATTTTACTTTTGGAACATGAATCGATGCAATTCAATTCATGCATAACACTAAAATCCATATACATTCTTCTCAATAATTGAGACATGACAACATTGATTTATCATTTGACAACTTATATATTGCATTTACTTTAGCTATGGGGTTTTCAGAACGAGAGTGTCATTAATTATGCTCAATTTTACCAATCCTATCAGATCTGAAATGTGCCATTTTCAATAATTAAGCAATGCTTGGCGTTGTTATTGCCGACAGACCCGGATGCTGACAGGCATATTCCACCATTATGTGTCTGTATCCCACACCTGACAGGACGAGATAAAGAACGCTGGAATCTAATTGATAGAAGTCATTAAGACCGTCCTCAATGTACATTAATATGAGACAAATTGTCTTGCGATAAAGCTACCGGGTCCCGTGGCTAACTTGCCATGCATCCCTTTGATCCGGCCGATATTAATATTAGGAGAACCAGGTAGTGGTGGACATTCTTCCCTAAGAAACGTCGAAGTAGTTCAGTGTATATCTGAATATAAGTTACAACCGTGACATGAAAATGCGTCCGAACAAATAATAATCAAATGAGCAAGTCCACGGTATTCATACCTGCAAATGGAGGTGATTTAGAGCGCTTAATGGTTATGGTAACTAATTGAGGACATTGGAAGCACTAAATGTACCATTTATTCACATGTGTATGTACCACGTTTGACCGCTTACCGGAATTTACCGAGTGATGGTTGGAACTATCTACAAGATACTGGCACCACGTTTGATTGCTTACCGGAATTTACCGAGGGATGGTTGGAAATACTAGGTGTCTACGACTACGAGATACTGGTACCACGCTGTTTTGATTGCTTACCGGTCCGGGAATTGCCGATGACTGATTGGAACCATCTAACCAATAATGGCATTCCGTTGGACGCTGACAATGTATCTCTATCTATAAAGGGAATTATGAATGTATACATTGTCGTACAGGGATGGTCGTTCTGGTACATAACCTTTAGCTCGTAACTCAAGATTAACCAATGGCAATAGAAGGGATGAATTGCGTGCTGCACCATTGCATAAGTTTAATACATTATTTTAGTCCACAGTTGTAGCTTATATCAGCGGATGTTCGGTGTATGTACGCTCCGTCTACCCGCACCGCAGAACACATCCAGTATTCGAGCACTCTTTGTGGCAATTCAAATCCCACTCTTTGTGTTTGTCCCAGGGCACTGGTTAAAGCATTCATACGTCGATTCGAAGCGAATATAATTCACAATGCTACATGGGGTAATTTAGTGAAGACTTGCCGGAGTATTAAAAGAATAGTTGATAGCTCATAGTGGCTTGTGTGCTTGTCAAAATCTCTTATACATTTGTTTGAATGCCACATTTCCATTTCACTTACCCAAGCCGTCTAGCTGGTCGTGACTTCTTAAGCTGACAGGCTCCCCTCACTACTGGGGGAGACAAACTGCCTTTTGATAGAAATCACCGTAGGCGGATACATGGCCGAGACAAACTCTAATAACAACACAAATATCGTTTATCATTAAATTACAAGACATCTTCACATTTGTTTGAGTTTGAAAAGTAATATAGAGGAAGCGAGTGACGATTAAATGGGAATACATAGCATTTAATATTTTTGCTTAATGCACATTTTTCTTTTCGTATTCATAATTACGATCCATATCATATCTGACTGTTCAGACATTATTCAATTTTAATTTACGTTTTCCGGCCTAAATTATATAATTAAATTATATTATTATGTAAATCAATATGGATAAAGATTGAACAAACACCATCTGCTCTGGAAATAACATCTGTGAAATCTATAATCTATTCCAGTATGTATAATCACTTTGTTCCTTACTATATTATCTGTGAAAAAAAAGTATTCTAAAATGTTATATAATATCTACATAATTAACAGGAAACTACAATTCAATTATGGCAGAAATTTCATATTACAATAAAACAAATTTAATAAGAATTATCAATACGAAAATCACTTCCTGATGCAAATCATATCACACATAAACAATATATTGTATTCAAGACAAGAATATCCTAGCGCTACGTTTGAACTGCACTCAAAGTCCATCACAGCGACTGGAAATAGGAAACGTAAAACATCTATACCAAGCAGGGGGTTATTTAAACTATGAAGTCGCTAGTCCATATGATCCTCTCAGTTAGGGCGCTCTAGTCACTCATTTGCTGTGCGTATGATTTGTATTTGTAGGAAAACACGGAAATTAGCCTGTAATACTTGACACTTATACAGATAAGCCTCTGACACTCGTTGTGGGCCAAGATCGCTGGATAAGCTCGTGAAAACTCGCCAAATGTGTTTCTTACAGGAAGGGCTCGGGTTTGTTTGGGGAAATATGATTGAGGCAATCAGAAAGATGAGGCGAATATTTTTTACACTGTAGATAGCAGCCCTATCTGACACGTCGTGTATCAGTATAACAACATACGAACGATTCAACACAGAGATTAGCAAAACGAAATGAGACGTATGAGACGTATGAGCAAACACGGTATTATGACTATTATTGAGTAGCTGTGAATAGATATAGATGCAAATACAGAGAGTGATACTGTGCAAGACATGATACATAATAGACGAATGAAACGTCTACGTTATACGTGTTTAGGTTCCCATATTTTAAAGAATAATTTAAATGTTGATCGTATCATACTGTACTACATATTTCAATACATATATCTACTAAAAGTCAAAATGCCGCCAGAAAATTTTATTTTTACAACTTTAGTGTTCTAAGAGGAATGAACTGTTGATATGGTTATTTCAGACAACTAATTCATTACTTTGATGTCAGTTAAATTTAAACTCTGAGTCTATTACTCACAAACCATAGCTATATACTAGTATATAGGATTTCACTGTTTTCCTGTGGTCTACGTTTAGTTGTTTTTGTTGCTATATTTATAGCAAATATGTGTGGTATTGCAAAGGGTAATACTATTTTGACATTATATCATTAGAATGCACTTCACTTATGATAGCTATAGGATTCACATTGCAATTCCTTCATTAAAATAATATTTAAATATTTCTTTAAAAAATATTTCTTTCAAAGTGCAAATGGCATTATTGCAATATTTAATTATGTTAAATATAATATTATCATGTTTACTATATATGCACGTGTCTGTAAATAAATAATTCTTAATTAACACATAGCCATAAATAGCTTATTTTTATTAAATAATTAAATGTCTTTCAATATTTATGCTACGATAGAATAAATATTGAATAATTATTATACATTCACAGTAATAACTATGAAATAATAATGAAATTATATAATGAAGGCATAGATAAAAGTATTCTTAATTTTTGGAGGATGTTTACATACAAGCAATTAGTAGCATACTAACCTTATACATGTGCTAGGAATTCCCATGGCTTTATATTACGTAGTGCCAACGAGTCCTAGTACCTTAATATCTACACACTCTGTACCCATTGTTCCATCACCATTCTCAGACAAATAATGTATGCCAAACTGACATCACATCCCAAACTTTATATGCTCTATCAAAGGATCTACCAGACTTTGAAAATTTAATTACAACTCAAGTCACTTTAATTTCGACGAAAATTCTACCAATTAAATATTGTAATAGAGCAAATCTATTGGTTTATCATTCGTTCGTATTTGTCTAGTTAATAACTATAATTTGCATCAGCGTCAAAATTAATAAATCCTGATGAGATCATTTAGCGACATTACTGTAAATTTAGTTTGTTGAATGTTTCTCGTTGTATAGGAATTACGCATACGCCCCGCTGAGAAAGCCACGCCCCCCTTTGAAGTAATTGGCTCCACCAGCTGCTGCATGCTTTCTGATTGGCTATAACAATGGGGAGGCATCGTGATATCTTCATCACTGGTAAGGCACGGAGTGCTGTGCCTGACTAACAAGAAGCCACATGGCTACGACATAGCGATCCTCCCAGTGTAGGCTCGGGTGTAATTGAGTTAATCGATAAACTGTCTAGCTAATAGGTCAGTTGGCTCCAAGGACTATGGGAAAATGGTGGAGGAAATGTACCAGAAATAAGATCAATGCCATAGTTTATCTCGTATAATATTGCAATAAAGAGCCAATAATCAACTACATTCCGAGTCATTCAGTGATGTTGTATTAAATACTATGTTATTCAATAAGACTTGATGGCTGTTTTATATTGATCTTGGATAAAGTCAATGTAGTAATTTGTTTGAGAAAGTCGTGTATATATAGGACTGTTATGTACTGCGGAACAGAAGGAATTGTACATAATAATGAATATTTTAGTAATTAACCTACTCTTTACTAATAAACGACTGTATTTAGTGTGAAGACACACACATTGTGTTCCTGTGTCAAGGGAACACACGATGTTTTAACAGGAAATGTAGCAATTACGATTTTTTTTTTTATAATCCCACCGGTAATGCTAATAAAGCAGAAACTATACCACTCTATGATCTAGGGAAATGAATTACAACGTTAACGACACATACTACAATGCAATTGTGTGAAATAAATTTGGTATAATTGTATATTTATTTTTATGGGTGTATAGGCACCTACTGCACAATTCACTGCAGTAATGCAACATACCATTGGCATTTATGCATATATGCATGTCGTAGACTATGGAATTCCAAAATTACCTTAATGTAATATCTAGATAAACACCGTTCATTAATTTGATACATTTGTTAAGCAGGCGTTCATAATGATTGAATAGAGACTAAACTAATGTTAATGCAAATTAAATACAATAGATTATTATAAATGGCATATTAGTAACAGTAGTACATTGACATAATAATTGAATTGTGTTAATTTTATTACCTAGACATATTTGGCAAATACCTATTTTTTTCCCATCATAATTTCGTAACTATACAATCTTAAATTTGTGGGTGACTGGGCTGAATTAGTACTGCCATATATATGATTTTAAGTATAATTATTGCATATGCTTATTTATATATATATATTTGACAATGTATGTTTTTCTTACTGGAAATGGAATACAATTTAATACATATAGAATTACAAATAGATCTAGATACAGATGGATTAATTTATTTATTTTCATAACAATTCTGTCTTAGGGAGCCGCGAATGAACATTGTTTCCAATAAACATGTGCGGTGTTTAGTTAAACAAAAGGCACTATTATTACATATTTGTTCATTGCTGACTACGCAACTGATAGTGCTGTGTATCTGAGATATTCTATATATATATTAATGAATGTATTACATGTTGAAAATATGATTAGCTGTACATCTTTACTACTACTATTGAGCATTTCATTCAGTACAACTCGATTTACGTATGTGACAGTTTATATTCAGTTATGTAAAATACCATTAGTGCCACATAATTAATACAAACATTGACATTATTAACAATCATTTGCGTGTTGATGCCTTGTACGTGAATGCTTATATGGCACCGCTTAAAATTATTTGATCCAGGACTATAAGAATGTGCTTATCGTCATAATCATCTCGTATCCAGTGTAAATATGTCGCTAATTTTATTTAGAATCTTGTTTTTTAATGATTAAAACAGACTGATAACTATTTTATATGTATGTGTTTTTCCAACTTGGGTCATTTTCGCCTTCACATTTATTATACAGATACAATCGTAAGTAATTTGGATGTATGTCCACGTCACGAAATGTCAAGTGGCCGTGTCCACGAGGGTAATGTTACAGCCACGTGCAGTCCAGCTACCTATCTTCCTACGACTACCTGTGTTCGTGATACAAAGTGTGGTGAGCTCGTCGTTTGATATTGATTAAACTTTGCGGCCATATTACCCCCCGCGTGGCCCAACTACATGGTGCTGACGGGGGTCGGGTTACCCAAGTAACAGATGGCTGGAATGTGTTTGTAAATATTATTCATTTAGGATAAAATTACGTTGCTTTTTAACTTCTTGTGTAAATTATTTGTCATCTGACCTTATGATTATCTACCGTGGGACAAAGCATTAATGTGGTTCACAATAATAGCATTAAATTGTAAATTGTACTAATGTGTGTGGGGGGGGGGGGGGGCTGGTAGGTTTATATATATATATATGTATATATTCTAATGTAAACTATCCATAGTCTCAGAGGGTGAAAGTAAATAGTTTAAATATAAATTATATTGATTGGTATTACCATATGAAAGGAGCCGCGGAAATTCTTTATCCTTGTTCTCCAGTAAATCTAGACTTGCTTATCTGCTTTAGGGTGATATTTTCAATAGGAGTATTTGGATGACACTGACTAATTCTAATTTGGATCAATTCAAAACGATAATTTCTAACGATTGTTTAGTAGGAGAACAAATGGTACGATCTCGGGATATGCCTTTCAATCTAAATCAAATCACTCCCAACAGTTTGCAGTATAAAAGAAAGTATGATGCATCATATTATTTAGATGCCAATCTGGTTACTCAATACTTTTTAAATGATCAATGTTGGCTAATTCTATTTGTTAAAACTTTTATTCAAATTGAAATACAACTACTGTAGCGTATTTCAAATGTACAACCTGTCCTCTCTTTAGTGGTAGAAATGCAACATAGGTGCAGCCATATGTTCAACTTTGACAGATGGAGTTGGATATAAATGTACACACTGCTGAGAAATTGACAATGTCATTTAGATAATTGCTCATCATATGTGCATGTACAATGCATACAGAGAATAGGTACAATAACATGATCCTGTATATATACAATCCAATTGTTTTATTATTATTGCATTGAACAATTGCAGTTACCATTTCTATACTGTTATATTATATGCAAAGAGTTTTTCAATTTAGAAATCATTTAATGTTTAAATGAGTAATTAGAGCGAGTTAGTAATTACATGGTCATTTCTCGTATGCCCAAATACCTAAGGTCATAACGTCACTTGGTATATGAATCACATAATATATTTACCTCATGTAAACCTCTGCTTGGTGGGCGTTAAATTAATTAAGTTATTCATTGAGGGATATATTCTACCCGTAACAAAGTACTATTCATACTATTTCACACTGCATTGCGTGTCTTCACTGTAAATACCTTCATCTCTATGACAGGCCTGTTGTAGAGAATACATATTCGTGTCGATAAACATGGATAATATTCACGGCGCCAGTGGTATGAGGAGCCATGAAAGCATGAATGGGTGATTAACATGGTGTACTCATTCCTTAGTGTGAATACATGTAACACCTTCCACAGGAGCCATGTTTTGTACGACAAGGAGGAACATCTCAGACCAATTTAAACCAATGAAGATATTAATTTTAATGTCAAATGTTTTTCTTTCCTTCTGCTTTTAATTATTGCGAATATAATAATTGATGTAATAATAACTATTAGCTGACGTCATGAAATATATATATCGTTAATACATTAGTAATTCTTCCATTTATCATATAAATGTATTTGCCTATCAGTGTGAAAGCTAATTTTGGGATTTGTTCATATATCAATATACACAAATAAAGCTCATATTACGATAGCAGTCAAGTTTAAGAATACTCTGCATAGTAGGATAGTGTAGAGGGAATGAAAATAGTGTTTCTACAGAGAAAACTATTAAAATGCATTTTGTAACAGTGTTTAACTTAGTATGTACCATATAGGCTTGAAAACTACTGGAATAAACCCCATTCTAATTTCCAGGTGACTATTGCTGTTGATTCGTCCATACCCGGCAGTTAGTCTAACCCGGCAGTCTACTGATCATTAATAATCAAATTATTCAGATATAGATGCACGTATCGTATCCATATATTCTGAATACTAATACGCAACTGGTCGATACATTAGAGTTGACTCAGCCCGACTAGACGGATTGAGTCATGACCAGGTTCCTCGTATGGGAATTACCATGCCCATGAATTTCATTAACGAGGCTGGATATACATGTTCTTCTCAGTAGTAGGTGCATCTGCTTATGATACATCTATTTTTCTTACACTAAATGCCGAGTAGGGGCACGGGGCCCATTGCATGCCCGACAACTCTGACTCCCATCCGCGCTAAAATAGGAGGTGGGAATCCAGCGCTGGCGAGCCGAGCTCCTCATCTCCGTGTATAATTACCTCTTCATAAAGTATGGACTCGGATAACCCTGCAGTGCGAGTACATGCTGAAGCTTCTTTGAGTATGATTACCCACCTGAACAGGTTAATGTTCATCTTGCTCACTATAACAAATGCCGTTTTACCTCTGACGTACTATAGATAATCGCCAATAAAAGAGCTGGCTGCGAAAACATTAACCAAATCCAGTCTTCAGAATGGCAAACATCTAGAACGTATCCACCAACAATCATAACACGGCTATCTCAGTACATTTGAAAGCTAAGATTATTGGATATCTCCGCTTTTACAGAAAACATATGGATTGTATTATATTATCATTCTTTGCCAAATCCCAGATTTCATGGCCAATTCACTGCAGATCAACTATTTCTCTTATTACGAACCATTCACATCGTGATTGATATGATGAGGAGGATAACACATCGAAAGTAAATTATACAAAGCATTTAATTTTACTACTACTATACTCATACATAAATTTGAATTTAACACAGCCTGCTGTACTTAACACTTGACTGCATCCCAATCTAATGACAGGTGTCTAATGTGGTATAGATGAGGTTCTTCCAGCTACATGTTATAAAGGGAGACCAACCTTATAATAATGGTCCCGGGTGAGTGAACACAATGTTCATTTGACTATTTTATTTAATGGCCATATACACTGACCAGGTATAAGTCTAATGAAATATCTCTCACCTTGCCACACCTGTTATAAGGTTCCTTCAACGGCGCTGGTCCGCCAGTTAACTGCCACCATGTCAAATGATTCTCGGAGAAACATCTCCCCCCCCTTTTCAGGCCTATATGAGACGATCTGCGAGGAAAGCCGCGGGCCGCATTCCAACCAGGGTTATGATTGATGTCGTGAATATGGTCCCCATATCGACGACTTTTGACTGATAGTGTTTATCTGATGGACTTTTATCACATGGTGACTGGCCCGTGGAGACTGACACTGGCTTACAGCAGTAGGCTAGAGGCTAGAATGGGAAGGCGCAGGAGACGTTTGAGCTAGAACTCACTCCAGACGAAACGAGGGATAGAGGAAGAAAGACATGGAAAAGCAATGGACCGACGATATTAACTGAGCCTTTCAAAGTCGCTGGAGCACGATGTAAAAAGTGCTAGAGGCTCCTCGATCTTCCTGCTGATGGGCTGTAGTCATAGCCACGTCTTTTAGTGTGTTCCCTCATATTCCCGACATCCCCTCATAGTACCAGGCCCTGTGAAGTGCCGCTATATGAGTTTTCCAGTCTTTCAGCTTAGTAAAGCGTGTTGGATAGTGTCAGGACTTGGGAGCTCATCCACCATAATGTAGCCAAGACCAGCGGCATCACGGGGGGACGGGGGTTAATGGGGGAATTTATGGACCATGAGACAGATGGTTCTCGTAGTCATTGTGACGTCACATAAAATGTTTATGAGAACAATGCTGACGTCACAATGAATGTTTTATTTCTCTCTTGATCTGACGCTGTAACTAATGTACTATGAATATAGGAGCACTCGACCGGCTTACTTCTACCAAGTATCGCAGCTGAATATTAGCAATCTGCCAGTGGTTCTCACCCTACAGAAACACACCGACTTAGCACGAGTACAAAGATTGTGGCTTTACCCATTATATATGGCTTTTTTTAATGTTTCAGTTTGCTTTGATATTTTAAAAACTATTTCAGTGTGTTATCTGAGATATCATTAAAAAGGAACACGACTTAGAAGTTAATTTACAACGTGGGAAGTTGCCGAAATCCTTAGTTGAAAATGTCCATCAGAGTTATGATTATAAATAAGTGTCACTATGATCGAGATATGATCGTAATGTGGCGAAGGTAGCCCACAGTGGCCTGTTGTAACATTTAGTAAGGTTGTGTACAAGGAACTGTGTTTAAATTGGGCACTTCCTGTAAAGCTGGGTACAATGTCCGTGATGTAGGGTTAGACACGTGCTTTAAAATTGGGTGCATTAAATAATTACTTTTTTAAACTTCTAGAAAATAAGTATTGTATATTAGATATAATGGGATTCAAATCAAAATATTGTAAATAAATAAATTAGTCTAATATAAATACATCAAAATTACGACCACATTTAAATGCTACGATGTCTTCTGTAATGCCATATGTCGCATCTTAGTTCTATAACCATACGACTATAACCATACAGTTAGAGGTGGTCGTGTTTTTATGGGTATTTGGCAACCATTGTATGAAGATTTAGATAAATCCACCGCCGCAGAGAAATGAACTAACGTCATGACCTAGGTCATGAGACTACATGACAATACCTGCGCATGCGCTCTTTGTCTAACTGGGGGCTGTGTTTGTTCGCTGCATGAATATGGAATGTGTTCAATTTGACCTCTGGACTGTTCCGTGGATACAGATCAATAATGTCTGTTGTGAACATTTATAAGAGAATTTTGTATTTCTGTACGCGAGTTCAACTGTTTGTGGTGGTGATGGCTTAGCCAGATAGCTATATACATACAGATAACTTTAGAACACGAGTCAAATAGCAGTCAACATCTACGTTATCATGGAGGTCAAGAAAACGTCATTCATGTATTGGCATTGGTAATATGACGTTAGTTAACATGAACACTAAATTATCTGATAATTATAGCTGACGTTGACATTGACACTAGATGTACCGACAATGGTTAACGGTATCTAGATTCAAAGACATTAGGAATATGACGTTGTCATTGACGGTAGATGCACCCACTCAATCATACCCGCATCTATATAAAAAGTATTCCACAATTCAGCAGTCTCGCCCTACTCTCATCTGTATATGCATCTCAGTAGCATCAGTAATAACCAATTCATTCATGTACATTAATAACCATAACGAAGATGCTAATGTGCATGTACTTGCCCCTACATAAAGTTAAGGTTGCCCCTACTTAACGTTAAGATTGCCCCTACATAACGGTAAGATTGCCCAGACGTTAATCCAAGGACTGTAGAAGTAGAACCATATCTCACATTGCAAGGACATCAGACGTCCTGACAGCCTCTGGCCCGGGGTGTGATGGATGGCCAGCACACTGCAGTGACAAATGACTTACATCACTCGCGTTAGCGACGTGGTGTAATGTGGGGTCATCACGCTGGTCATCGTTTGTCGTTAATCTCCGGAAGGTGGCGCTGATTATGCAGGTACAGGCAGAGAGGATTTGATTGCAAGAAGTTCACACCCCATGTGACTATAGCCTAGGGGGTAGATACGTTTACACACCTATTTTTTCTCTCTTTACATATATAAGCATATGTATATCCCGATCGAATACGATTCATTCTGGGGTTTTGTAATTTCGATCATTTAACATATTGGTCATTGTGTGAGCTATGTTATAGCGGCGGAGGTGATCTCAAATAGTTTGATCAGATCGGGATTGGGATCGGAATTGCCTCGGGATAGGCTTACAGTTTGACGTAATAATAAGTTTCCCTTTGGCAAAGTTAAAGTTTCGTCTTATTTGTAATAATTATGTATACCAAAAGGATTATTTGCTTTACAAATATCGGTATATTTACTGTACTAGTATTTCCTCTATATGCACTATTACTTCCTCTATACATTATTTCTTTCTCTGTATGTATTATCACTACAAACAAGAACCAATTGATAACATGTACGATTGTTAATGTTCGTCTATATGCTGAGCTTATGTATGGTTAGATGTGATACATGACCGAATCACGTCTTATAATAACATGTTTAATAATTATTTTGTCATAGACGTAGCAGCTATTTACATGAAACTTGTAAAGCTAACACAAGTAGAGCTACCTGTATATGTATTACTATCGTGAAGGCGTGAACGTCAGACCAATGGCCTATAATAATAATAACTATCTCGCTTCCTCTAAGATATGCTAATCGAGAATGGCAGATTATAGTTTGATACTATCGTTTTAATTGGCATTATACGTAGGCTCATTTCACTTGACTTTAAATACTGCCCCCGTAAACTGCAACTATTCCAGTTGATTAACGCGATGTCAAATGACGCAGAAGTTTGAAGATAATGTGGGGGCCAGGGGCGATGAGGCAAATAGAAATGGTAAGACGATGAAGGACGGGTGTATTTTGAAATAGGTCTCTCCATACAACTGCCACTTTTTGCATGCTCGTAAAGAAGTCTTAAGTAGGGAGATGTATTCAATCCATGTTACTATATGTGTTGACGTGACGTGGTCTTTATCAAAATGATCTCAATTAATTAACGACTGACACATATAGGTGTTAACGCTTTTAAAGATTTGGTAGTTTATGGCAATATTAGTATAATAGTAATGTCTTTATGACAACTATTTGTTAATATAAAAAAAAATGATAATGTCATTACGTCTACAAGAAGAGGTATCGATCTATTGTAATACTAATTGACTCTGTTCGGATGTTTCAGACATTGTGTGCCTTATGTTGCTTTATTCATTGAAAACGTGTGCATAATACATGCAATACAATTGATGATTCTGTGTCTCCACTTGTCGAGAAGAAAGAACCAATTAGACTAGATATATAGAGACAACGCCGGTGACTCACTGCCACTGTACGTCGGCCTGGTGCCAATACCATCTACACATACTTACAATGCAAACATCATGTAGCCTGTGTTTATTTTCTGACACACGGTTTTGTTGTAATGGATTACAGCCTTGATGTCGATAATCTACAGCATATTCCAGGCTGAACTGTGTCTGCTTACATGTAGCCCCAATATTAACCGTTCTGCACACCAACACCGAAGATCATGGAAACTATATACACATATATACACATACACATATATATATACATATATACATATACACATACATGCACACGCACACACACACACACACACACACACACACACACACACACACTCACACACACACACATATATATATATACCGGTACTGTAGGAGTCTTAGTAGTCGTCCTGACATATATCGTGAAGACAAAGAAAAAGTAGATAATATAATATTCATTCATCAATCCCCTATTTGCAACAAGTAAAAATGACAGTCAATGTTTTCGCTTAAATAATGTTTATTTTAAATACATTTCACCCTCTTCGGTATAGGAGGCCTATGGTGTGAATATAATACTTTACTTCAACCCGCTGATCATGAGAATGAGAAAACACTATTAAGCTACATTAAATAGCCTATAGTATAATGAAGCTAAACCATCCATATCAATTGATAGTCACTTAAAAGAACTGCGAATTCCACAAAATTAATGAACAAAATCTCAGAATTTTCATATTCTTAGAAGTATTCTCAATGTGATCGTCCCTAGGACTGGTAAATACGTTGTAAGTCGCATTACTGGCGAGTGACTGACTATGAGAGGGTCGCTCTTGGTTTGATATATCATACAGTCTAAAGAAGGATAGCGTTTGAGTGGGAGGTCATGCATCATAGAGGATAGATGGAGTTATGTGTCTATGACGAGTGGCAATGAATTTTAATTCCGTATATATTTTTTTTCCCGATTTAATATTGTTTTGCTTAATTTACTTATTTAATTTATTTTATTTTATCTTATTTTATTTTATTTTATTTTATTTTATTTTATTTTTTTATTTTATTTTATTTTATTTTATTTTATTTTATTTTATTTTATTTTATTTTATTTTATTTCATTTCATTTCATTTTATTGTATTATTATTTGAATTAAATTTATTTATATTAGTGAATTTACTTTATGTTATTTTATTTTAAATTATTTTTGTTTCTCTTGTTTTATTTTATTTTTCATTTCATTTCATATATATTTCATTTTAGTTATGTTAGTTTATGTTAACTTAGTTAAACCTGAGTTTATTCGTTGTCTATTTTGCTATATTTTACTTTGAGTAACTTTGGTTGAAGAAGGAGTTGCCAAAACCATAATAATATATAATATAACAGTCAAACATTAAATAGATATTATTTTCAAATCTTATCTTCAGTTATGTTTTATTTCAAGAAATTAGTATGTCTACCACCTACTCCTCTCACCACAGCGACATGTAATGTAGTCCATCAGAGATGTCAGATAGTATGCAAAGAACATGAAGTATATGTATACCTCATTACTCCCAGGTCTGACACTGATTTGCATTAAGGTCGTTAGATCGAACGTTTGTGATTGATCGTAAATAGACGCGGTGAAAATCGGCTCAATGAACATCGG
>JAUTBT010007122.1:0-25877 GCA_032361225.1 Lepetodrilus schrolli
TGCATTGCCACTCTACAGACAGCGCATCCTATCAATATCGCGTCAGAAAGGTAACTTTCGCGAACATTGATGCCGGGGCCCCCGGGGCGGAATTTGAACCTGGAACCTTTGGCTCCAAAGTCCAACTGTTTTACCACTGCGCTACCACCCGCCCTCGCTTGATAATAACTAAAATCAATAAATAAGCACTAAATTTGACCTACCATATAAAAGTGGTACGTATTCTAAGACATTGATCTAATGAGTAGCACCTGTTTACATCAATGATTGACATGCAATAGACACCAATTACACTGCCATAGTAATATTATCTTGGTTGGTTAACATGATGATGATTTTTTAGCTTTATTGAAAACAACATGCTCATTAAGTTATATTTAACTGTTTTGAACTGTTTTGACATCAATAGTCTTTGTTACCAGAAGAAGTAAAATATGTTAATATTTTACAAACTTTATATTGCTCTGTGTTTCATTTGTGATGTTGGTTAAAATAAAGGAAATAATGGAATAATATCAAGGAACAATACATTCCAATTAAATAATAAAAACATTAATTTAATAAATATATACGATTGCCTTATTTCAATATTGAAATACGGTAGTAGTTATATCAAGAACATTAAAAACATACAAAACAAATGAAATACACCAGTTTATATGTTGCAATGTACATCAAAACAGAATCAATAGCAGGATATTAGCAAGCAAACTTACAAGACATTGCATATCTCTCAATGGTGGATGCTTCAGGCAACTGCAGACAAATAGAAAGTCTGATCAAAAGCTGCTAGACGGGTCAGATAGCAACCAGGAAGTGAATGAAACCACCACATTGTGGATCAGTTAAGTAGTACCCTGTTCAATAACTCCAGATAACCAAGATACCAATGACCAATCAGGTAAGTCTCTGAATTACACTTTGGTCTAGCACATAACATACATAGCAGCGATTGAAAATTGAAAATATATCAGCATTTTTTAATTTTTTAATTTTTTTAAATTGAGGTTTAGATCCGCTTTAAAGATTCTTTCACCAATATCATGGCTTGTCAGTTTAGGTCAGGAGAAAACCTGCAACATCCATCGCACTGAATGTTGCAGTAAACCTGCATAGTAAACCGGCTGGTACTGACAAGACCAAGGATGATAACTGCATTGCCAGTCTACAGACAGCGCATCCTATCAATATCACATCAGAAACTAACTTTTGCAGGATTTGAACCTGAAACCTTTGGTACAACAGTATTAACGGACATGTTTTATTGCAGAAATTTCTGCCAATATCTTCTGACATCAGATCTTCTGGCATGTTATATGGATAATGGTAAAACTGCTCCATTATTATGCAGGCATAATAGACTATTATGGTCATAATTTTACCTCAGGCTTGTAATTTTGAAACTGACACATTGATCCGATATATTAAGTGACTCATTACTATTTTAAAATACAGTCACTGTTCTTAAACAGTCACTATGCATGACTGACCCAATATTGATAGAAGATTACGTTCACTTCACACTTCAACAACGTGAACTTCCGGGTGCACATTTTGTTCATTATTCTCACCCATCCCTGCACCCTAGGGGTACTTAATTCCGCTCAGGACTTACTGGTACCTGAAGTGAGTCCATGGAATTAAGTACCCCTAGGGTGCGAGGATGTCCCTAGCTCGTATAAAATATCCAAATTTGATTAGTTGACATTGATAAATATGACTACGCTACAAAGGGAAAAATACTGAAAACTTAAAATAATATGAATAGATGAGATAACTTAATTTTACTTTGGACGTCAGCGGCGACTGTGACAAGTGTTGTTATTCAACTAAAGGTGCTGCTGTTAATGGTAATTAACTTATTAGTTCATTATGTATCGATATTTAATTTAGGAAATAAGCCGTATACTAATTATAGAAAATGAATAGAAAATTATATCTATAAATATATTTAAAGTCATGTGACAGTAGGTGCATGGCCATTGCATGAATGTCGTCATACAGAAATTTAATTGATCTTTCTACGACTTTATAACAGAATTCTCATTCACTTAGGATAAAGAAATAGGATTAAATTTTAACATTTTCATTGCAATCGATCATTTGTCTTAATATTAAATTATCACTACCTATAAACAATCTCAAACATAAACAAAATCTTCTTGTTTGTAAGAATAGACTTCCAACAGTAACTATAAATTGATGCATCATGATACATAAATATCGTATTCTATTGCATGTATCATTTGTACCACTTCATAGCACTACAAATCCTAGTCATATTGTCGTAGAGTGCAGACCAAGCTGGAAATAGCATTATGTAAATATAGTAATTATGCTTAAAATGGGCATCCATGTAGATATATTAAATATAAAAATATTACATATTATTGTAGACTTTGTTACACTACATTGTAGCTGTCACTTTGTGTAAGGACTGACTTTAGTATGTCTAGTGTTACATTTTCTTCTTGATAACCAGTGACCAGTTGAATATGAACTCTTTTGTTCAAGGTTTTCTCCTGATCATATATGACAAGTAAGTAGACTACCTTATGTATACCATGGCTAAGGTTAGTCCAGCTATGACCTAGAGAAACTTCTCACAGGTCTGGAGTATACTCTTTTGACATACAGACTTTGAATAGTTTTACTATAGTTATTCAAAAGTCCTGTTGATGTGTGCTGACATGAATGTTACTTATCAATATATACTTTAGAAATAATAATTCCCAAACCCAGTCCAGGTCATGTATACTAATGTTATACAAGGTTAATGTTTGGCAACAATGTTTGACAACATACCATAAACACAGCTTAGCAATTATACCAGTCCACTTGAATCACATTCCATATTTCCCTTAATTCTCTGCTGCACAATATACAGCATTGATCGTAGTGGCCGAGTTCGTAGACATGTCTAGGCGACTAACATGGCTAAAGTTAGGACATTCGACGGTCGTGACACTTTCTACACGGGGCCCATCCTTCGACTGTACAAGTAATAGATCATGAGACTCCGATACAACACCTGATCGGACATGGTTAATAAGAAATAAATCAAACACTGAGACGAGATTAGCTTTGAGTTGTTGTGGGTAAACACAGTTGATCTATAGTACTCACTGACCTACATCTAATATTTATGCTATAGTATACGATGACAAGGCACTATATATACACACCAATGTCAAAACTCAATGATAATCCCAGTAAGATTCATATAGTATGATCAACCTACGTAAACAGCCCATCATTATTATATTGCATAAGGTTAAATTATACAAACAATGTTTGGAAATATTATTGTAGATAAATGTTTTCTCTATACATGTTATTAATAGCAACCTCTAAGTATCAGTTAATTAGCCTTCTATTCCCCAAATACATGTACACTACTCACAATATGTGACATTACCAATTATATTAATGTGTACAGGAAATAAGATGACAATTATGATTGGAGACTATGTGCTAATTGACGAGATTTAATATATAGACAATTTGTAATAAAAATGAGAATTGTTTTTAAAGTTGTTATTTTTAAAGTTGTTATTTTTTAAATGAAATTAGCACACCTGTATGTTATAACATATATTGTTACAAATACTGATTTTGCTGATGCAGGATATATTTTAGTATCTTCTATCTGTTTGCCCAGTGCAACTACATACACCATACTGATAATGTAGATACTAGTATGTAACATCGTAAAATCTGTTATGTACAACCATGTGCACCGTGACATTACCATATGACCTGTACTGATTACTGAATGTGCCAGTTCCGTGACAATCTACTCAATATAGAGAGAAAGCATTGTCCTTTGTTGCTTATTGCCTATGGAACAACATGCCTGTTTACTTGAGGACTTGTTCCCGACATTCTTCCTTATAAATTCTACTTGAGACATACCTCTTCACTGTACAAAAGGAGAAATGCTTTACCAAATAGTGTGGTGAGCATGTCTTGGTACAATGGAAACACTTGCACTATATAACTAATTATTATTATTATTATTATTATGTACATATGATATGCCTGTGCACACATACACTAAACCTAATGATCACGTGCAGATTTCATCTCTGCTCTTATCTCATTCCATATTATTCTCTACATAGGAAATTTGAACTACATTTTTAAGAAATATAGAAACAGCAAAATAGTAAAAGTTGCACTCATTGAACACAGTGGTAGTCAGTGAAGATACTATGCTACTGGTATGATAACACCAATTAGTCTTGAATGTCTGTTAATTTACCTCTGTACTATTTTACAAATAATAATAATAACAATTAAATGTTTGATAGTGTGCCAACATAAACTAAATAATGAGTTTAATGCAATGATTCAGTAGTTTATTATTTACTATTAAATAAGTAGTGGAGAAAAGTCCAGCTGTGCTCTTGTACTAATAAGTACATGTACCCGATAAGTTTAATGTTCAATAACAGGATGTCACATCGATCTTTAAAACCAGGTTGCTTTACTGCATCCTATCCCAGTTCTTTGACCTTGCAGATCATGTAATCTACAAGTATATTACATGGCTGAGGCACAGTTCAAACTGGAGTATCTGGTGTATGTTTACATACCAGGTGAAAATGATCGTTCATTTACAATCGTCCTACTAAGCGGTGATCACTGATAATGATAAATCTAAAGTGCAAGGGAGAAGAAATCCTCTGATAAATTATTAAGAAATATATTGTAATATAAATTAGCAGCATCCATAGAAAGTAAATAGTGGTTTCCCTTACATTATCATTGTTTATTGATTTTGTCAGTTTATAGTTTCAATTTGCACTGAAAATTATTGTAACATAAAAAAAAAATTAAAAAATCTGAAGTAACCAACACAGTAACATAAAGTAACAACATATAGTAACACATAGTAATGGGTACCGTTTGAATTTAACAAAATACTATATACTTCTATGGACAACTACATTTTCAACAGATCTGTCATATATGCCAGTACTAGTATCTTACACAACATCTGTAGTTATCTGTCTGTCACTTGTGTACACAGACTATGATAAACAAACACTTCCTGGTCTCCTGCAAGGTATCGATCAATTTTCCCTGGTTATATTTGGCATGATAGCTGTTGTTGCCTCTAGTCCTTGTCAAAGACGTTTCATGGCAATTTATTCAATTTTTTAAAAGCCAAAAATAATAAATTTAAACAATTGCCAGATAACATCTTGGGCAAGGACTATGGTGGCCTCCAGTAACAAGTTTAACATGGTGTACCACCACTCATGGCAGCAGACTCAATTTGCAGTCACCATGGTTATTTCTGAAGAGATAATCCTACACTATACAAGTAGCAACTGAATTTCCACATAACTGTCAGAAGTTGTGACAAATATATCAATACTAATTGCATTCAAATGTTGGTGAAGCAATTACTTCTAGAATAATGTAGTTCTGTTGCTATTGATTTATGTCTGCAACTGCCAATCACTGATCAGAGGTTACCAAAAAGCACTTTCAGGTCATCACACAATTGCACTGATAATGGTTTATGTGGTTGAGAATGTGGGTTCACAGTATGTTCAATCCCAACTCTTGTTGCAAGATATTCATGTAAAGTTATCACAACTATCAACTTATCGCTCATGAATAAAAAGTTTAAACTTGCTGAAAGCAAATGCAATACCACATGCAAATATGTTTGTTGCAAAACCACATCCAATCCTCAAAATGAATAAATGTAGAAAAAGAACAGCTCTTTTTACAGACATAGATTTATTAGAGTCAGTGTCCCTAATACTGTACTGAACAAGTATAGCCTGTCCATCCTCAAATTGCAACCGGTTTATACATGGTGCATATCATCAGAAAGCTTAGCCAATCAGCTACTCGAAAATGTAAACCATGCTCGTCTACCAACAACCAATCATGTTCAATATATATACACTACAGGTAGAGAATAATTACGAGTGGAGAATATACAAGAGGATATTTTTTTAAATAACGAATAAGTCATACATGTATGGGCTTTTTTTTAATGGCCAGGTAGTGTCATATGATAGCAATGTGAGCGTATCCTTATACTGGTAGTTGGACCATGATAAATACGTATAAATACCATGATATTTTTGTCATGAGTTATCTTGAAAATGAGCTATATTGGATAATGTTGGATAATGAGCTATATGTTCATTCAGTGAGATATCATTCACGGCCAACTCCACATGGAAGTTTTTACAGTTGAACGAAGGTGAGAATCACAATTGTTTGAAATCATCACACTTGCACTTGATAGCTGTATAGAAGGCTGTTATCAATGACACTAACAGGATTAAACCATGGCCTATAGTAATGTTATTAATTTTGCTCCCCATTCATATTTTGACAACAGAGAATTGGCACCAGAGAACATCAAGATATTTGTACCGGTATGTCACAAAATTGAGCTATAGAACTAATTTAGCATGCAGTCTCATTGCAGAAACAAACTAAATCTGATAAGCAGTATTCGCTGTTAATCCTGTTTTTAGATATAGTTATTTGATTCCCTGATTTACAGATTTTTGTGGCTGTCGAAAATATAAATAAATATAATTTTATATTTTGGCCAGTCGGTCAGGTCCAATAATAAAATCACAATCATTGGAGAGTATAAATGGTCGGTTCACAGAAAAAAAATATAACTAATCAATATAATTGTCAATAATTGTTATAAACACCAGTACATATAAATTGTTTAGATGTGTATGCATGTCAATAGCAGTAATTGTAATAAATTATACTTTCATTTTATATATTTACCAGTAAGTAATCAAATTGGCTTCAACTTTTGTGTCCACCATTGACTGACAGTCTTAGTTCATGTTCAATGATGGGTTATGCCACCTTTTCCATCACCATTTATTATAATAAATTTCAAAAGACTTTGCCGGAATATAATAAAAATAATTATTAATATTTTCTAAAGTGTAAAATAAAATAGATTCGACTGATCATAAACCATGGAATCAATTAACTATGGCCTCAATTCGCGAACTTAAATGGTTTTTCCTTCATTATAATGAAAATACCATCCTCGAAACCTGCGACCAGTGACAATGTATATTACGTATCAACTTCCTACTCTCGGAATCGACGTCTGCTTTTTCAGACATCCGATTGGTTTGCATTCAGTGATCAGCTGTGATTTCCTAGTTTGACAGAACTCTAGTTTTTCGCTGACCAAGTACTATCACTCAGTTGTTCATGTAGGCGACATGTACAGTGCATTCTGTTTATGTGCAATTCGTGATTTACATGTACTGCATTTTCTATCCGTAAAATACGACTGTCCGAAAATCATACGAGGGATCGTCCGATAACCGGGTACGGACGAACGACCACACATTAATGTACAGTGTACATGATCATGATGTACAGTAAGTTAACACCCTATATGGCAACAAAACAGTATGACAACGTACGACTGTGGCACTAACCTTAAATATGACAGCGTCACTGTAAGTGGGTTTGAGTTTTGCGGCGAGATGCTGTTTATATTCCGCCGCAATTTTCAGCTAAGGGAGACAATTACTTGACAACCGCAAAAAACAACAACTTACGTGTGATATTTTAAGGGTGTTTCGATGTATATGGTCCGGTATTGAGGTTATCATCGATAAATGTGACGAGTAAAATTGGAATTTATTATTTCTTAACTCTCAATTACATATTATTACCATCTTATGAATTAATGAATGAATGCTCTTTATTTCCTGGGAGAGTTTACAAGATAAAGTGTTAAGACATTACTAGAATGTAAACATTGACTGTAATGTGTCATATAGTGCCAATAAGTGGTTCCATAGTATAGTAGCATATTCACGCTTTTAAGGGTACCTGTCCCACTTAAAGTTGGTTGGTTGATTTGGGGTTTAAAGCCACATCATGGCTTGTATGCATATGTACTGCTTGTACTAGTCTGGATTTCCACCAGTTTTATAGTGTTAGCTCACTTGGAATATCACATGCCGCAGATACAACATGAATACCCCACTCAGACACAGTATACCGACTCCGAGTCGACCAGCCCTTTAATGCTGATCACCAAGCAGGGGAACAACAGGAAGTACCATCTATTAACGTCTTTTGATATGACGCGACCGGGGATCGAACCCGCGACCTTCCGCACTTCGGGCCGATGCTCTAACCATTACGCCACGGAGCACCCCCGCCCCCTCCCTCCCCACTTTAAGATCATATTTGCATAGGGAACAATGGTCACCATCTGAGTTATTTCAATCTTTCCCCGACATGTGATATTTTAGTAATCGAGAAATATATTCCTATCCAAAGACACCTACCCCCAAATAGGGCGGCCGCGCCGGAAGTTTGGACGTCACAGGTGTCTGTGTACACAGATCCCCCTCACAAAAACCAAGATATGAATTCACAATGGTAGTGCTATTTTTTTCCTACCAGCTGGTCAAATTACCGCGTAAGAACAACAATTGAGCTCAAGATACATTACAATGAGAATAATATTGACAGCAGTGATTTTCTTTCTCGGTGTTTGATGTGATCTGTTGTCGTTGATCTCTTGATGACATGTACATGATGAAGGAAAAGTCATCTTACCACTCCGAGTTTGGGTTTTATCTGTGATAGGGCAGTATACAGGGCCTAAACGGTTCCATAAAACAGACCCGACACAGGCTTATGCTGGACTGCCTCGGACTCAAGATTGTCCTCTCCGACGTCCGCGCGAATAGTCTATATTTAGAACAGAGCACTGTTGGGAAGACCTCCTTTGCATTGGCGATACAGTTTTTTACAGTTTGGATAGATTGTTTTTTCTTATTTTTTTTATTAACTTATATTATTTAGAAAAATAAAATATATATACAAAAATGTATATATAAAATACTTGCAAATATGATCTTACCTCTTTAAATGTTAAAACGTCTGTACAGAGATCTAACAACCTATATTGCCCCAACAGTCATACTTGACTCTTCCTAACTCGCCAAGAACACCTGGGCTGTCTATTAAATATGTTCATTGCTAGCGTAATAAAAGAGACGTTAGAATTATATGCCTTGCTAGATCTGTAATAATCGCATCAAATCCCCCTTGTGTAATCCCCAACTATCCTATATTAGTAATTAAATTACCCTGCAGAAAGAAAGTATTCGGTGAATGGCAGTGTGGGTCTGTTGCTAATGACATATATAAAAGCGCATAGTGTTTTCATGCGAACGGCTGGTTGAGAACTGAAAGCTGTGATGAAGACTGTATTTTAGCAGACCTGTAGGGAGGGGAGAACACTACACTTGGCGAACTCCCGTACGATCAGTGCCAAGACACTGTATTCCTGAAAATGTTACTTTAACGCAAATAATTTATCATTTAAGTAATTCATAATCAAATGTGTTGATTTTCTTTCTGTATAGTGATCTTCGTGACTCGGAGGAAATAAAGAATATTAATCGATCTCTCTGTAACTTTATACTATACCGTATACCAGGAAATGTTCGAGGTTGGAAACGTTCGAGGTATTAAAGGTTAATTTGTCAACCTCGAACTAATTCTACCCACTAAAGTTTCCTGATGCTGTCAGGTTCAAAACCACATTATCATGCATGAAAGCCTCGTGCGCGTCAATATAAATTTCCGTTTTGACATGCGCAGTTGTCAACTACCGTTAGACAATATCTACCAAATATTTTATTGAAATGCTAGATAGACATCATCGAAAATAGCAATCCTCTAAACCTGTTTCCCGGTATACGGTATATGTAATTCTTATAGTAAGAAACGTTTAAGTGGTTAATTTACATTCCATTGAATTGAATTTTATGGAAAGCAGTGTCTTCTCCCTAGTGTCCACGGAAATGTTTAGAGACACGATGTCTTTATATCGTCCGTGAGAGTTGCTTAAAGTAGTTTTTGCAATAAAAGGCAATCCCAATATTTCTGCCCATACTGGGTATTTGTATGCAACGTTAGCATTAAATTGTAGCCTATATAGACATCCGACTTAGCCTTGAGACACGTAAGTCGAATTTCGGCGTAATAACTTTCCATTGATGTTAGATATATTGTAACATCAAACGACAATATAGAGGACGAAATTGATTTCCCTTTGGCACGGATTTGTTTGGAAGTTGGTCGTCTTGAGGTATGCGATATCAAAGCCGAGAGTAATTCCTATAGTTTTCACTTCCATCATCTTTAACTGCTAAATTATTAATTGATAATTTCCAATAGCGGCCACTCGTGCTTGCTGTTGATGTATTATCAGTATGTAATGTAGTGTCTAGTTCAAGTTTCAACATAACGCGATCGTGTAATTACTTCATCCAGTGTTCTATATATGTCTGACTCTACATGTACTGTAATTATATATAAATGGGAAATGGCAATAAAGCTCATATATTAATTAAAATGTTACATATGAAAATCAATTTTAGGAAAATGAGATCACACTGATCTATTGACCGGGGTAATAATGTAGCGCTATGAGCACGTATTCGAGCATAGATTTGCCGCAATATTAATGTGCACTTTAATATTATTATTATTATTAATTGTTATTTATTATTATTAATTTTTTTTTATATTTTTTTTATTACTTGAATATGGAAGCATAAAGAAAACGTTTGTCATTGGGTAGCACTTGGTATCTTGACTGACATGGAATGCCCAATGAAAACCTCCGGCGAAGATGCCAATTACTTTCAATATTAGATCTCCCGTACTAGAAACTAGGCTGTAACCAACTAGGATAATGACGTGTCGGTCTCCTTTAGGTTTAATTAATCCTAACCTTTTTCTTCTGCTGAAACAAAGTGTATTTAAAAACGAAGAAAAAAACCAAAATACCAGATTACATATGTAGCTTATAATTGATTATATCATAGGTTTTGTTCTGTTCGACAAATAGTCCTGGGGAAATATGTAGCAGAAAAAGCTGGACATCAACTTTCCTTTGTGATCCATGATTCACTATTAAAAGTATATCTGCATGTCATGTCATGTCATGTCATGTCATGTCATGAAACATATCGACGATAGACGTGGCAGAGAGCATCCCCATTCGGTTATCATGTCTGTGTTCGATAGTGGAGGATTCAAAATTAACCATTCATTAAATTCCAAACATGAATTGGGTCTTCTTGAATTTGTCTAGATTGAATAAATCAAACACTGCACTGTGTGCATGTGTGCATTGAAGTGTCCAGAGTTGAGCTGTCGTGTACACTGATCAGCGGTGTCATGACAATGATATTATTTGAAAAATAAGTTAACTGTAAAGTCAGCAAGCGTGAGCCCAACTTCAGAAAGTGATGCCATCACAGTCCATGCAACCAACGCAGCTGGGAAATAACTGTCAACTAACACTATGCTCCGAGCTTACGAACGTGTTTGTAGTAATCTTTTATGCTCAACTCTTAATTTGCATTGGGATTTTAGCGCAAAACGTGAGTTGGGAACGAAATCGTACTAAAAAGAAATGTTGGTACCCTTGGGCCAGGACACCCTTCAATGAACGTCTCAGATCCACTAAGATATCACAACCCTCTCCTAGCTTATAGTAGTGGGTGGGTACGAGAGCTTCAAAGCGTGAGGAGGTTGAGATGATACTTCAGTCCGTTAATGTTTGGAAGCATCAGCTTATTATCAGTAGCCAATGGGTTGACTTCATCAGTGCCGTGTATGACTTCACCTGACAATGATTGACGTCATCTGCCGGGACGTTACCCGGATGACAGCCGCCAGGCCGTGACTTCCCACTAATGTGCAGGACTCGTTCCTGTATATCTCCAGGCTGGGTGTCTTCCGACCATTCCTGTGTACCCAGATGACCCCACCAGTGCATACCAGTGTACTCAGATGATCTCACATGACACAGGGCGTCCATAATAGAACTGTACTGTTCTTGTTCATGAAGTCCTGTGTGATCCTGGCTAAACAATCTCACTTATATTCGGATACATTGCACGTTATTGTTGATTGACAAGCTGCAACGACAACCAATTTCCGCCGTATACCACGAATAGATCTATCCCCGTTAATCCATTCATATATGTACATATTTGTCATATATAATGATTATGAAATAGTGGTATAGTCTACCAAATGTATATTACATTCTGAACGTCTGTGTGCAAATGACAAATAAAGCCAGCTGTATACATTTTCCGTATAATTTACTATCAGTAGCCAATGGGTTGACTTCATCAATGATAAACGCAATCTGCTGCGACGTAGTCTGTTGTCATCTGATACTAATTAGAGCCGCTTTCAAGATGCTTTTACTTACATGTATATTACGGCTTGTCAATGTTGGGCAGGAGGAAACCCGAAGCGATGAATGTTACAGTAAACCTGCGATATCATTAATGTATTATGACATATTTCATCACATGTTGTCCTATGCATGTCAACTATCCGTTATTTAAACATATTACCAATAGGATTGAGACACTCATAGCCCCGTCAGACTGGACGACGACCATCCGCGACCAGAAGATGTACAAGGTCGCCGGCAAACGTGAACACAATGCGAGAAAAAGTCCCCCAAAATTATAAACTTGAAAAAAGCCGCTCTCTTACCGCGACTTGTGCGATCACACCGCGTTCCCACGGCGCGCCCGCCACGACCTCTCCGCGCTTATGGCGTTTCTATTGAGATCTATGGGCTTGGCAACAGCGACCTCACGGCGTTTCTACCACGTGATCACGGCGACTATCTAAGCTGTCAGATTTTCGGAAATTTCAAGATGATCATTGTGTAGTCATACTGTATAGTTGTGCGTTTGCTGAGTAGAAACACGATGCCGAAGAAACAATCTACCAGAGGCCGTGGCCGTGGCCGAGACAGATCGGCATCTCGGACAGCATCCACCTCGCCACCAGAGAGGGCCTCCAGGAATGAGTCCGACACCCAGTCAATGACTAGTCAGCGTGATAGTCCCACCCAGATGATACAGAGTGAGTGATTTATTGTTTTACGTCACAGCGGGAATCTTTCACCCATACGTGACGATGAATTAATTAATATACAATATTAATGGGTTAAAATGAAACGCAGCATGAAAAACATGCAAAAAAAAGTTTGATTAAAAGTGAATATATGATTGAATAAATGGAATGACGAAATTGAATTGGAATAACTATTGTGATTACAATAGAATTAAGTATGCAGTGTTGAAAGATTAAAACTTATGATATAGACCAATTTATTTTTAAAACGATAGGATGAGATGCCCAGGAACCTGGGTGAAGAGATGTTTTACGTTGAGTTGAAAAGTCAACACAGTCAAGCAAGATGTGCTTGACCAGATGATACAGAGCAATCAAGTCCATGGTCTTGAATGACCTTGGTACTGAAGACGAAGAAGCCATGGTTGAAGTCGCCGTTGCAAATGTTACCATTTTCTCAGCGTCTTTGCCACGCGTGTACTGCGCGTGTACTACGTTCATGGAGATGTTACGGCGCTTGTCGCACGACCTTCACGACCCCACCGCGTTCTCACCGCGTTCCACGTCAGATCGCCGAACCTTGGCGGTTTTATTTTGAACATGCTCAAAACAAATGCTGTGATACGGCGACCATGGCACGATGTCTGGCGTTTTCACCACGCTTGACGCGCTCTGGGCCCATTTTCCGTCGCCGTAGCAGCGCAGTAAGGACGCCACTCCCGTCTGACGGGGGTATAAGAGACAGTACCCACGTCCATTCCGTCTGATGCTGACAAATCCGCTTAGTAGCTGCGTCAGTACGTAATAACGGCACCCGTCACCATTAACTCTTTGTCAGTTCCACTTGCAAATCTATAGAAAAATGTTCAAGCATAAATATATAGACTACTTTCAAAACAACATATTAGTTATTCGTTGGTGTTCCCTAATGCATATATTGATCTATTTTAGTATAGGAGGCTTTACGTGGAATTCATGACAAGGCAAAAAACAAGACAAAACAGTACTCAGATTGATTGATGTAATCAACCATAAATCGTGTGTGTTTTTTATTAACTATGGTGGTGTTCAATTCACTGCCTTCACTCTAAAACAAAGTGTTCTGTTCAGAACGTTACATATTCTGTTCGAGAACTGACGTGTTCTCTTGTAGAAGTGGATGTTCTGCTTTAGAACTTACGTGTTCTTGCGTAGAATTCAAAGCGTTCTATATTTCCAATATACTAAATAATCATAGTATCGTTGCAGAAACCATAGTTTAATAGTAAATATTTACACGAAATATCAATATTTATATCTTTTGATTATATGTCTGAATTTATATTGTTATGGTTATGAACCTTTTTCAATAATTAATGTCTGAATTTATACTGACTTTAATTATTGAAAAAAGGTTCATAACCATAACAAAATGTAGATTATTTCGAATTTGTTGGATCTGTATGTTATTTTTCTTTCTAGGAAACGG
Organism: Lepetodrilus schrolli; assembly: GCA_032361225.1. Lineage (NCBI taxonomy): Eukaryota > Metazoa > Mollusca > Gastropoda > Lepetellida > Lepetodrilidae > Lepetodrilus > Lepetodrilus schrolli. Next base: position 14,417 of record JAUTBT010007122.1, read on the forward strand.
TATTGAATTACGACGAATATGAATAATACAAAAATGCAGTGCTCTATATCAATAATAATGCAATTAACCAATAAAAAAAAAGTTTTAATAGATGGGGCATATTGAGAACACATGACGCTTATTAGTAAAAATGCGTTCTGTTCTGAATGCTAGATGTTCGAATTTAAAACACATACATATTCTGTCCAGAATACACGAGCTAGTGTGTCATATTGATTTTACGACACGAGTTCTTAAGAAGTAATATTTCCCGGCAAATGTGCAAAAGTAACCGTTTATCTCCTAATTATGTCATGGGTTATGCTTCACCATAAAAAAAAGTATAATTTTGATTTCTAGGAAATGTATTATGGCGAACGTATACGGTTAAATTAAAAATACACTGTCAACAATTAATCATATTACAATTGTGAGTCATCATTTAGTTAAAAGGAGTGCAGAGGGCAAAGCTCGGTTGTAGTTTTTATAGTGAAAACGGTATTAGTCAGACTAGGTATTAGTCTTTGCATTTGTCAATATATACAAACTTCTGCTTCATAGACTATAGATAGTGCTGGTCACAGAACAGGTGTTCTGGTCACAGAACAAGTGTTCTGGGTTTTTTACCCCAAGTGCAATTCCTACACATGTCCATTTCTGTTTTCCGCCCAAAGATTTGAAAGAAAAAGCTGAAGGTTCACATCGCCAAAAATCATTCTAATTTGGTCTGTATGTATTTATAATGTGTCTGGTTTCTGTTTGAACTCCAGTCGTCATTATATGTTAAAAAAAAACACAATAATAATAAATACATGAAACAGATATTGTTTTCGAACAGTTTCAAAACAAGGGAAAATTTAAAATTACCAGCAAAGATGCCAAGTCAAGATCTAGAGTATTAGAATTGATTAGTTTCAAGTAATGCTGTATTTAATTCAGATTCCTGTAACATACTGAGCTAATACTTAAATTGGTTGTTTATGAATAATAAGCAACAGATAAAACATTGGGTACTTAGTTTTATTTGTAGATTTAGTGCGTTTTTGCTAGTCATGGTAGAATGATCACGACATTATACAATGGGCGATAACTCTGATCCTACTTAGAGTTATGCATGCGGGAACGATCATTGTCATCGCCACGATCGCACCATTGCTATCCGGCTGTCAAAATTCACCGAAGTTATATAATACAACAAAGATGGGTGATTCAAATGTTCAATGTCACCTGTGTGTTTACAACACCGACATGTTCTGTTCATTAAAAAAACATTACATACGTTGTCACAAACACGACTCAAATTTCTACGTCGCCTGTTGTATTGGACCCTGTTCATACTCAACAAATAAGTGGGGAAATTTTAGAGTACATGTCCATAAAAAACACAAAGACTTCGGCACAAAAATAAACAAACATACACGTATGAACGAAAATGAAGGTGATGAAGTTGTGGATATAATTCAACATAACACACTTGGAAATAATGCCCCAAAACATTATACATCCCTCTTATGGGTCTTTAGATGCAAATCATAAAATGTCACAAACGGAAATTGACACCGTTGTATCATCTGTTGACAACTTGTTGGATAGCCATATTAGTTATTTCAAGAGTCAGGTTAAGAAAACACTTGATAGTATGGGGAATAAATTCCGACTTCATCAATGGAATTTCAACCGAAATCATCTAAATCTGTTTGATTCACACGACAAGCGTCAAAGATTTTACAGGCAACACTTGGATACACTCATAGAACCTACTGAAGTTCTTTTAGGAACAAAATTCTGCAATAAAACGGGAACACTATTTCCAAAACCTATAATTTGTTTGTTATATAGTCCCTTTCGAACGAAATATTATCAGTTTATTGCAGTTGCCCTATGGATGGAATTATGTCCAAAACACCCCCGCATCAAGAGATGAATTTCTAAATGACGTTAGTGATGGACACGTTGTAAAATCACCCACTTTTTTTTCTACACATCTTCTTTGCAGATAATTCTTAGTATTATATTTGGCAGTCATATTAGAAAGCACAAAATTACGGCTTTCTACTTCACTCTCGCTAACATACCACCTCAGCATAGATCAAAACTGCTATACAACATTTAGCAATCTGCAAAGGAAAAGACATACGTGACAAGAATGCCACGGAAAAACTGTTGTCGGACTTTATTGATATATTGAATCAACTATCCAGTGGTGGTATTATTATGAACATTCATGGCAAAATGCATGCCATTAGAGGGGCTAGTTATTATCCGGCTGATACACTTGCATCAGACTGGTTTGCTTTGAAAAATGGACAGTTGGATTCAAAATCTGTTGTTTTGCGAACTGATCAGGTTCATGGAGAGAGATGTAAAGAACTTGAGAATTGTAGTACAGGAGCAAGACAGTACTGGATTAAGCTTTGGTGTATCAATGTTACCAGATGCCTTTCAAATGTCAAACAATTTGACATGATTTCCGGTCTTGTGCAAGATCCCATGCACGTGCTACTCGAAGGCGTGGTGCCATTTCAATTGTCTCTTCTTCTGCAACGTCTGATACATGTCAAGCATTTATTTACGCTGAAGTGGTTTAATACAAAACTTGCATCGTTTAAATATTGATACTTGCACGAGAAAGCAAAAGCAGAAGCAGTTGAAAATCAGCATATTAATGACAAGAAGAGATTGAAACAGGCGGCAGCTGCAATGCTCACACTTATGCATATTCTTCCATTGCTGCTAGCGGGTAAACTTCAAAGAAACGATGCAGACTGTATGAACACACTTCGTTTGTTGCAAATTGTATTGTTTTGCACTTCATCTATTTGTACAAGAGAAACCGCATTTCATTTGCGCACTCATTGCTAAATATCTCCATAACTTTCAGATATTACACCCCAAAGTGGTAATTATACCAAAGATACACTACATGATCCCCTTACCCTCTCAGTTGTTAGCATATGGTCCACTTCGTCACCATTGGTGTATGCGTGTTGAAGGGGGAAATGGTTTCTTTGTCAACAAGAAATCTATCAATTTCAAACATCTTCCTCTGTCTGTGGCTAGCAGACATCGGATACATATAGCGTATATCCAAATCCAATGTGACGGGACTAGGTCAGTTAACTTCCTGTGTGAAGGCGATCAGGTACGACCAGGCATGGAAATTGAGTTTCCCGATATACCCAGATTTAGCAGACCGATTGAATACTCTAACTGGATGCCTAGTGAATACGATCTATATGTCTGATTCTGTAGCAATGCATGGTCTCGAGTACAGACACCCTGTTCGTTGTTCTATTATTATGCTCGTTCCTTATTGTTGGTTGTAAACTATTTATTAACCTTAATAGCTCACTAAATAAGCTATAATCAGTCTGAAACGGAATCTGTATGTATCTGGGCATGCATAAGTATAGTTACATATAACATTCGAGTTATTAATAATCAATTTTCCGAATATCCAGATCCGACCAAGCCTGCTTCCAGCAAGATATTTGACAACCCAGATCCATTCATCTTTTTCCCAATCATCTTCAGATACGCAAGAGGTCAGATGGACTGTACCCATCATGATGATGTGTTTTTCATATCGTACTGGATTGTTCCAAATCAGGGAAAGCCTTCATGCCTACACCCAGGTCAAATGTGGTTATGACATACTGTTGGTCAACCTCGTTCGTGGCTTCTTCTGCATATCTCAGGCATTCTTGAACGGTCTTGTAGTTGGTTATGGGTTCTGCAATTACTGGATAGTCCTATATTGTAGTTAGATTTGCGGGAACCTCCAGCGAGTGACATGAAAGCCTGTCCAGCTTGGAACTTCTTGTTCATTCTGGCAGGCCTTCCTGATAAAAGCCCATACCATAAAGATCATTCTTGAATCCTGTAGTGCCTGAGCGGCAGATGGGTGTGCTGGTTGGGTTGTGACGAGCACTGGACGGTTACGTTTGCTTACGTAACATTCCGGAAGGACATCTGTTTTCCTCAACTTCAGTGAACGCTGATTGCTCTTTGGTATCGTTGGCAGATTTGGTTGAATACCACCATGATTGGCTTACCTTCGATGTCTTGCATCATGATGCCATGAGCTGTGTGTACAGAGTCCATCCCGGTCAAGTCATTGATGAGCTGGTCGGAGTGAAATACAGCCGGCGACGTGGCCGACCTAACGGTCTGGTTTGATAGGAGAGTCGATGCTGCATCCACAGCTTCTGCAATAGCAGTTTCCAATTCCAAGGAAAACGAATAACTCTCAGAATGACCCATCCGGTTCAATAGTGTGATCAGCTTTTCACTACGAAAGAGATGTCTCAGTGCCATGCATATGTGGATGTGCTTTGGAAGTTTCCAGGAACCATTGGTCGCAGCACGACAAATACATTGCCCAATGGACATCACTAGTCTGTGACCTTTTGGTGTGTTGGCACCTTTTGGTGTGTTGGCCTTGGTTTACCGGCAATGACATAGCTAAGAAATGTCTCTAGTTCTAAAGGAATCACATATTCGGTGTTACCTAATTCTTGAGCATTTGGAGGCCACTTGATTTCCTCTGATTTGGCGAAGCCATCTAAGATTGACTGTCGTATGCGAGATCCGGCATTGGCGATGCTGTCGATGCTACCTAACTCGAATGCATGTTTCACGGCTGTATTTATGTCTATGTCAGAGTTGTACACAATGTGTGATTGGAACTTTCCCATGTCGCAGAAAGATAGTTTGCGTTTGTAAGGCCCATACTTCTCATGGTTGTCCTTCAGACTTTCGCTCCGGTACTAGTATTCTGGATTCGGATATGGTGTTTGCGCAAGTGTTGATATATATGTGAGTCGTAAATCAGACAATTTTAAGATTTTATTCTCAGCAATGATGTCCTTGTCTGGGATACACTTTTCAATGCATCGCTGTGGGCAGCCATACTATCAATCACTTTACGCTGTTTGTCAATATCTGCAATTCCAACGGCAAGTCTTGTGATATTCACAGGCAAACAAATCTTGTCCTCTGATTCGTCTCAATAGATTTTCATCACATTTGCTCTCAGCTGTTTCTATGACATTTTGCCATCCATCATGACCTTCAGATGTCCAAGAACCCTTCTTCCTACTTTCAGACTTACAGAAGATGCAGTCAGGATGGAAGATGACAAAATCCGAAGACCTACGCGTTCATCGTTGCTTTGATGAAGAAGCTCCTCTGTCAGTTTGCTTTAGTCGGTTCAAATTCATGGTAAGCCTCTGATAGCATTCTCTATGGAAGCCATGTGTTTCAAGAAGAACATCAGGGACACGCTCACACTACTCCTTTATTCGATTACTTGATCCATTTGGCTCGGTCAACCACTTGCGTTTGATGTCCTGCAACTTGGCCAAGATGTCCTCAGGATACTTAATAGTAGGGTTAGACCCGTAAGTCAAGGCAGGGACGTGAACAAGGCAAGTAGGTTGGGGGTGTTATTGGATGCACCTTACTTCTATTTTCATCCCATTTTCGTTTCTGTGCAAGTCTCAATTCCATCGTTGCGGAAGTACACATATTGAAATTGGTATATTAGCGACGACTCATCCTGCTGATTATATTGGAATAAGTTCAGGGGCTAAACTCTCATAAGTGTGAAAAGAATACTTTAAACCAGTCGAAGCAGGAAGGAATTTCCCTTCATATTTCATGTGTGGTGGCAATGCAATATGTTTATAACCTCCTGTGAGACAACGTATGTCATTCAGAAAATGGCACTAGGTGCCGGATAAATTCAGTTATTAATCGAATTAGTGTTTTTGGTCGCAGCGGGATTATTTCAGCCAAACGCGACGACATGATAAACGAGGGAAATAGAGAAATCATTGCAGAAAGGTCACATTACCTGGCCTATGGCATTAAGCTATGTCGAAAAATTCACATTTTTAATTGATCCCCAAACCATGTTCCAAGTATCATTACTCAGGAACCGATGTTGATATCATCATCGTATTGGTCTTAACAGATCGAGGAGACATTGTAGAATATTCTTAAGCATTGTTTTGGAACTTTCAGAAACATATCTTGTAATAGTAATAAATGTGTCGAAAATATGTATGTTCAGGCGCCAAAGCGATTTGGTAGGGTATGCCTTTAAGATGACATTTACCTGCCGGATACGTAATTCAATTAGTTAATTAAGCTTCCCATTCGATGCAGAATTGAAAACATTTTCTCAACATGTTCGTCGAATTTGCAATGGTAAAAATGTACAAAATGTTCTAATCAAATAATGTTGAAATTTGTATTGTCTGATCAGCACCTTTTGACAGGGGTTCATATGTACATCGTACATGTATGTTCTAGGATGTCGCTGCTGCTGATGTTCCGCGAGCTCTAAAGACATTTAGGTGACGCCGTCTACACAGAGGTTAACAAAGACGGCGGAGTACTTGGCGCAGTCATTAATCTGATCGCAACATATTAGATTTTTGACTTGGAGTACTCGAAGGGCTATGCCATGATAATACTTCTTCAATGTACATGAGATTCGTAAAGGATCTCAGATATAAGATGTCTAAAATGTTGGACGACGAGTGAATACTGTTGAAATGTTACTGATATGTTCTATGCACTATACCCTGCAAAACCTTAAGTAATTAATATGTCACCATTTGCTTGTATTTGCCTTTTCTTGCCTTGCCTTTTTTTTAAATTGGGGTTTAAAGTCGCTTTCAAGATTCTTTCACTTATATCACGACTTGTCAGTTTAGGGCAGGAGGAAAGCCGCAACATCCGTAGTGCTGAATGTTGCAGTAAACCTGCGAGCACCGGCTGGTACTGACACCGGCTGGTACCTCCTCCTCCCCCCCCCCCCACCCCCCCATCAGAAGTTGACAGTCTCTGTCAAGTCTTGAATTTCCAGCGCTGAATACCTTCTTTCAATCTCGGATGACTGATCTTATGTTAGGCCTAAGCATTAACTCTCTCCATGCTAGCACCAACCATAAGACAACCTAAAGAGCAGTGTCTGTGCCTAATCCAGCAGGGGGAGGGTTAAAAAAAAAGGATCAATTTTGGGTCACAGTCGATCAATTTTGTGTCAGAGTAGTGTCCGGTCATGTCCCATTGTTGTGGTTTTAATGACATTTTCTTTGTCTGACTGAAGTATTCATTGTTTCAGACAAGGCTTAATTGATCATTCCTGTGGTTTATGTGACATAGTCTAGTAGGCATTTATCACAAACATGACTATTATTGCCTTTGAATCGAAGCCTTTGATAGTTTTATTGATTCGTCATTGAAATCTAAATGTTTTAAATGGATTCATTATTGGAATTGTATTTCTAATGGTATTCACCTTGTTGAGGAAATGCATTTATTTATTTATTTTTGCAATTCCCAAAGGAAAAACATGTAATATTTATGAGGGTAAAGGTGAATGGATAGATTCCATCTGCTTGATGTAATGGCAAATTGATTAATACTCTTTTACATATTGCATGGATCCAATTGATTTGGGTCGCTCTTCCATTAATGCATTTTACTCCCAGCAGCAGTTTCATTCATTCCATCCTTGGTCTTGTCAGTACCAGCCGATGCTCACAGGTTTACTGCAACATTCAGCGCTACAGATGTTGTGGGTTTCCTCCTGCTCTAAACTGACAAGTCATGATATAGGTGAAAGAATCTTGAAAGTGGATCTAAACTCCAATTTAAAAAAAATCAATAGGACAGTTCTGTGTTTGGATGCATAGTAGTAGCTTAGCATAAAATAAAATAGCCACTTTTTTCCAGAATAAAAAATGAAGCTTAAAGGCTGGTTAATTTTCAAATACATTTCAAATTCTAAATTTAATACAAAATTGAAATTTGGAATATTTTTTTCTTAACAGTTTAATAACCTTCATCATTTAAAAGATAGTCGCATGATTATCAGCATGACCATGTTAATATCTACAGAAAAATGCAGCCTGCAAGATATACAAGTCCTAATGAGTGTTGAATGCAATGCTATGTAATGGCGGTCCCAAGAAAGCTCAGCAACTGAAGTATTGGAACAAGTTTATGAAAAATGTAGACAAAAAATACCCACATTATTTATTTTTCCAATAAAAATCACTTTGTATATGTTACAAATCCCAGACTGTTGATAGCAACCAATAATGGCAGTACCATTGTCTTGTCCTTCAACATCAGACAGACACAACCAATAATGGCAATACCATTGTCTTGTCGTTCAACATCAGACAGACACAACCAATAATGGCAATACCATTGTCTTGTCGTTCAACATCAGACAGACACAATGTCATGCCCTCACTTCAAATTTCATAAACACGATAACGCTGCAAATGTCAGGCTATTATTACTACTAATACTACTATCCAGAAAACTTGACACTAGCGAGGACAATACTGAACCAAGTCACAGATCTATATCTTCATCAACACACCTGTGGTCAAATGAAGTCTGGACAGTGGTCTGGGTATCCCCCTAGGGACATTCCTCAACCCAGGTTACCAATGAACCTTCAGGGGCTAAATAGGGCCTGTAAATAGCTTCAATATTCATAAATAGGTGTCTACATCAGAACAAAATACGGATTTTCTTCTACAAATACTTCTGCAGAGACAAATTGAACCGGTTTGTACGACAAGGCACATTGCTGTCAAGAGATCAATGGAGACTTAGTGTGTCCTGCCAATGTCCTGCATCCTGCCAATGTCCTGCATTCGTGTCAATCCAACACCGAGATTCACATCATGGGAAATGTGAATCCTTGACCTTCTAATTTATACTTCTAGTTCTACAAATACTTCCTTATTTGACCTACACCAAAGGACACTCAATACAATCTCACTCATGTGTCGTGTGAAAACATGGCCGCATGCATAAAATGATCTTGAACTCTCATGTTCATCAATAATTGAAGTTGGTCAATAATTCATATTCAATTTATAAATAAAACATTGAATTCTTTGAACAGATGTAGCATAACTTCACTATTTCTTTAATATTGGTTATACCTCCATACTAATTCTGAACAATAGATTCAATAATGATTTATAAATAATGATAAAATTCCAAATAGGCAATATTAAATAATAAATCAATTTCTTAGAAATTACTAACAATATTGATGCGAGAATAGACACTGATTTGTCATTGATAATTTATGGAGAACCACCACAGTGAATATTTATATTTAATCTGCCTCCAGGGATCCCTGTTTGACACAGCTATGACACATGTAGTATGACCTAGCCTTCATCCCACTCCATACTTCAAACAAATACGTCTCCGAGATGTACCAGGAAATATATACAAAACAGTGCTATTACTACCAATAATGTATCAGTGTCACGGAGGTTTTTCAAATAATGTACTAATGATATCATTATACCTTTACAAGACTTATACAACAGACAAAATTGCAAATCAAAGGGTACTAATTGTACCAAAGAAGAAAGGTAACTTGGCAACAGTTGAATTGTAACCAAATGTAACATGGCCAGTAGACAATTTGGCTATTACAATATTTATAATCCAGATCTGGTATCCAACACCCACACATACATGTCATGAATATTCACAGCTGACACTAAGCAAAGATATCCTTCATGCTCTATGATTTTGTCACATTCAACATGTTCAGTGTTGACTCTTACTTATATGCAATGGATATTAAAATAATATTTATTTATTCACAAACACTCATATTGATGATGCAGGCCATGTATCCTGTGTCATGTGGAGACCAAGTATACCTATGTATACTGATAGTAAGTATACCTATGTAAGGTACGCCTGTGTACTAGACTACATTGGTGTAGCAAAATACATGACTGTTCAATTGATCCAATTAAATTCAAAATGATATATCACTATGGTGTCATAAACTTCCTGGTTTGAATGTTTTGAAAGCCTTGTGAAAAAACACGATTTTGTAGCGATAAAAGTATTCTTTTTAAACATCTCGGAAATGAAATGCTATGTAATGGCGGTCCCAAGAGAGCTCAGCAACTGAAGTATTGGAATAAGATTATGAAAAATGTACAAAAAAAAATACCCACGTTATTTATTTTCCCAATAAAAAATCACTGTATATAATATGTTACAAATCCCAGACTGTTGATAGCAACCAATAACGGCAGTACCATTGTCTGTGGGTGACAGTGATAAATGGCGAATGATTTGTTGTTTAACATTGCAGCAGAATATTTCAGCAATACTGGACATGGCGACGACTGGCACCCTCTATATGATGACAGCATGTGATGATGACTGCCTTTCTTGTTTCTTAATCAGTTCATAATTTTAATTACTCTTTCTTGTCATCACTGCACCTCATACTTGTTAAGTAACACTACGAAACACTACGTAACACTACATAACACTACTGATGTCTGTTCAGGGCGACCTCCTCCTCACCACAAGTCGATTGTAAGATTGTATGTAGAGGGGACAACAATGTAAGTCATTGGCTCTGGTTCCTATGTATTTCAAAGCCTGGTTGACAAGCTCGTGACATCACTGTTGTCAATATGCGTATAATATACTGACCCATCCCTAGTTGTCACTGCAAGGAGCTGAGCTCGTCTGGGGACACTGTCATGATGACGTCACATGACAAGTTTGATTGGGGCACCTTGAGTCATCCTTTGCGAGTCGGTGGAGCCAGGATAGGGATAACTGACATGGAAAGATGCTCGAGACTGGAGGGTGAATTTGGGATTGATAATGCTCGAGGGTAAATGATTTAAGGTACAGATTGACTAGACATGTAAACACTGCTGATGGCCACAATCCATTCATAAATGTGTGGTGGACTAAATCCTAATAATAACAATGATAATAATAATAATATAATGAGAAGAACTTTAAGAAGATAAAGAAAAGAAGCATTGCAGGCTGTGGATAAAATTTTGTACACAGGCCAAGATCCCTATAGTTGATGCGCAGCCTCTCACATAAAAATATATCAATGAAACAAATGCATGTCACCCTCCAAAACGTACCCAATAAAGTAATGATAATTACATAAACAATTGTAAATAGGTCAATACAAAAACACTTACTGAGGCAGCAAGAAGCAATATAGGCTCATATCAACCTGTCATGTGCAGTTAGTTCAAGTCCTATTACTTAGAACCTAGGATATAATAACTGAGGAACCTGGAGCTAAATATAGCACCCCACAGAGATGCACCCATATACCTCATTAAGAAGCACAGACTGATGGAAGCCATGCTGGGCAAGGTTCACAAGACACCTACCAAAGTGACCATCATCTGGCAATTGACCAGAACATGACATGTTAACAAATAGGTCCTGACACTAATTGTGTGTAAAATGTGTACTCTCATGCAATAACAGAACCATGTCATTCCTTTGTACTAGTAGAGTTAGAATTACATATATTTTATTATGTTTTTTGCATTGGGGTTTTCAGTCGCTTTCAATATTCTTTCACTTATATCACGACTTGTCAGTTTAGGGCAGGAGGAAACCCGCAACATCCGTAGCG
>JAUTBT010007133.1:0-25877 GCA_032361225.1 Lepetodrilus schrolli
CATATATATCATTTAACCCCCAATCGTTTTGTTAACATCTACATGGACCCATGTCTAGTGTACCAGTTATAGCTTAATTTGTTCTGGAAGTACAGCAACATTGTATTATTGGTTCAATCCAATTTTCTCATTACTGTCAATAGTTTAATGCATGATGGCGTTAAAACGATAACGTGATGGAGTGCGAGATAATCATTTGTAATTAACATCATCATCGTCCGTCACCAATTTCGTAGTATAACCTTTTGAAATCATTATAAACACGTTAAGATGTTAGAATCTTCAAAATATGTATCTATTGGAAGTATTGTCAAAATATTATAACCATTGATTCTTAGCGTAAATATACTACCCACTATTTTATAAACACCTTTATGAGTTCTGTGTTGTAAAGCTGTTGCATATAGGCTCATATGTGATAGATCGGTGATAGAGCCCTTGTGTGATGGCCATGGGGTGATAGCTCGCGTGAGTTGTCAACAGACGGAAGCCAGTCAAAGAGGTCGCCAGCATGATAAATAACCAGTTTTAACGAGAAAACAGTTGTCGTCAAATAAGAATATGAACACGGACCTTCGTTTATAAGCATATGAAGACTGGTATGTTTGCTTCGACGAAAAGGAAATAGAGAACATGCAAAGCAAAAATAGTTAGGTGTCCCGTTCTAATATCCTAACAGGATCAGACAGGACACCTTGGGTGTCTTCAAGGTGTCCTGGTTTATTTTGAGCATCCACGTAAGATGTCCTGGCCCGGACACCTATCAGGACACATTTTTTTTTGCTGTGATGGATTAAGAAATAACGACTAGTGTCACAAAGGAATTAACGAATCATGATAGGATCTTTAACCAGTAACTCGGGGGTAATTGGGTCCGAATTCAATTTAATCCACAACAGTGCACTACTTCATCGCGGTGATAGATACTAGTATTTCCACGTGTTTATTATATCATTTATATCACCAGAGCTTGTCTATAACGGTTCTATCCAATGTCAATATGTCCAAATATCGTTTTCGTTGCAAATGGGTGAAAGATCCCCGCAGCGACGTTAAACTCCATAATCACTCACTCACCAAATATCGTTTACAATTATTCCCATCTGTATTCTCCTATTGGGGATTTGTTCCGCGTTCAATATTACCTAGACTATAACATGGCAGGGAGGGAAGATTCAACGCTTTGCGTTGCCAATAAACCCGCATGCTCCGACTGGCACTGAGGAACCAAGAACGATAACTCCATTGTTGCAATACAGACAGTGCATCATATCATGACCGTGTCGGTAGGGTAAGTTCTGAGAACTTTGATGCCAGGGTCCCCCGGGGCGGATTCGAACCCACGCGATACAATCATAATGATCGTAATGTTTTTCCGCATACCCCAATGGAGACCCATTATGTTTCGTTTGATATTTATTTTACATTTTCATACTGGGCCATAAACAGAATTGCTGAATGTTACTTGAGACTTTAAAATAAATCATATCCGTTTGATGTAAAATTATTTTGATATTTTTAATAGAAGTGCAAACATGGTCTGAAATATAATTATATCATCAGCACTCACAGAAATGCAACTACTATTATTTATTTTAATTGGCCGAGCTGATCAGAATGTTTATTTTGTATTGGGTTGTTTTATCAAGAATGACATTAACCGTTAATTGCAGCTCTAACACAGTATATTACACGTACTAGACATCATGACATTGCGGTCTATAAACGAGCACACAAAGATTCCAGAAGCAGCATGCTGGTATTGTTCTATTATATCAATATTTCAAGTGCAGCTATTCTTAAGTTATTCATAGGCCTCACAGTACGAATGTCATGGAAATCCGCGTAACGTTAGAAAGAGCACGCAGAGAAAGGAATGGGATAGGGAATAAAATGACACCCAGATCGGAGAATTCCACGTCGATGTACGGAACGTGTCAAGCGATAATTGCTACTCGGGGTGTTTGTAGACGTGGAAATGATAAAGCAGGAGCCAGGGGGGAAATCATGGCGTTTGGACACACTGGCGATCACCGTCCATGACATGAGTCGAGAATGAGATACATTATCTCCCTTGGCTAAGTGTAGTTGGCCTCAGACTACAATTATTTATTTCCTGCTGGAAGTGACGTCAGAAAACATAGTCCTCTATTAGATGGGCTATGGCTTGCTTGCAAGTACATTTTTTTGCAGATTTTTGCAGGTGGAATGGTAGATGAGAGTTCATATTGTCTGAAGGAAGGCTTCATTTGACCAAGGTTTCATAAAACCTTGTAGGAAACCTTGCTCTGGCCCTGTCGGCGGGTTCAGCCATCTGGAGTGCAAAAACGACACTGACCATGACCGTGTTTACCTTAGCAACATCTGGAAAATGAATAGGCTTATCCCCCCACCGCCACCCCCACCCCCGTAAAACTTACCAGCATACCAGATTTCGGAATATGATATTCAAAGATAAACTCATAAGTGATTTGATAGTAAATCTGAACTAAACAGAGGGTGAGTAATTATGAATGTCTTTATAAGTGCTTATAAATTGTATTTTGCAAATGTATAAATAACGAAATTACTTTATAACCCATTTGCATGTTAATCTTTTTATATGACAATCTGGAGAAAGGAAAAATAAATTTAAAATAAACTGTCTTTCTTCAACATTAGTAGTACAATGTAATCTATTTAATAAAGAAATGCTACCGCATACACTTTTCTGACTTGACTACTACAATCTGTATCTTTGACATTTAATAAAATATCGTCGTCGTTAAGAAAATAAGTGTTTATGTGTTTTTGAACGATATGTGTTTTTGAGCCGTTGCGATCGATATGAGCTTTGCTATTACCAGTATGTCACAAGAAGAGAGACAAAAAGAAAAAGAAGAAGAAGAAGAAGAGAGAGAGAGAGAGAGAGAGAAGCTTATTGGTATTATCGGTAAAACCGCCTTCGGGCTGCCCCTTCGTTATAAGCATACCGTTGTTATCCTCCTTATACCATATGTATTTGCATTAAAGTGTAAGATAAATCACAGAAACAATGCTGATGGATTTATATCGGTAATTACAAGGTCGTACCTATTAATTATTTCCGTGCGGGTGTTTACTGTGTCACAACGGCTGTGGCGGCTAGTCGTTAGCCAAGAGGTTCGGGAACATTGGGGATGACGTCACTTCCGATTACATATCAGTCAGAATAGCTTTAGCCTTATTACTATGATATCTTTCTTGATATTTTGCGTCGTCGTCATACATTGTGTACTGTCGTGTACAGTATCCAATGGCATAGACAAAACTACAGTATCCAATGGCATAGACAGCTCCAACTCGTAAATTAAGGATAATTAGGCCTATTTGCAGTGTATAATGACGTCTACTCTATGGATTCAAGTAAGTCTATCGTATTTATTTATACGATCTGTGTAGGTTACACTGATTACACTGGCACTAGTAATGTTTGGATGACCTGTGTATCCTCCCTCCCTCTTTCTTTTCATCTTGCTCTCTCTCTCTGTCTCTCTGCCTCTCTCTCTCTCTCTCTCTCTCTCTCTCACACACACACACACAGAGATCATAAGAGAGATTGAGATTCATATAAAGAGTGAGAGTGAGAGCGACAGAGATTGAGGGGGAGTGTGTGAGAGAGAGAGAGAGAGAGAGAGAGAGAGGGGGGGGGCTGGAGGAGGAGAAAAGGGAGATAGAGATACACCGTAAGGAAGAAATAGAGAGATAGACAGGCAAATACTTTTTGTAGCTTCACGATATTCATTTGAATTCATGCGAATGCCATACAAACTTATTAATCTGAGCGCAATAGCTTTAGACCCTGTCCAGGTAGAACCTATTATATATCCTAACTTTTAAAACGAATGCATTCTTCAAGAAACAAACCTACCCAATTAAACACACGGCGCGTAGCTTATTTCTATTTTGCATTTTCGACATTGTGTACCTTGTCTTTAATGACAACTGCGTTATTCTTGGCTGGAGGCGAAATTGCCTCAGATGATGGCTGCAATCTCATTAGGAGAGTCGGACGTATTGCTGTTAGTACTTCTGACGTATCCTAACGGTCGGTAGATGTAAGACGTGGATATCCTGACCGTAGTTGTTAATTCATCACACCAGATCAAGAGATGGCATGCCGCAGTCTCAATTAACGTCTCAAATAACGTCTACATTAAAAGCTATTCGAACTCGTATATTAGTCATCAATACGCTGCTTAGTCAGATAAACAAGCACATTAATAGCGGTGTTTTACATTACAGTATGACTAGAAATTGTATTTAAACATACATGTTGAGCTTATTGGTTTCTTCTAATCTACCATCGTATCACATGTACTACAGAAAATAGAAATACAGTAATATAAACAATAATGAATGCATTAACGTATTTCTAAATGTCGATACATGTCTGGTGAATCATCGATATCCAAAATGTTATTCTTTGTTAATTGATAACTGTCTTATTGAAATATTGAATAGACTGATATAAATTATACCGTCTCTAAGCCTGTCTCGGAGAAAATTCAGCTTTCAATCTTTATATATCTTCCCCTCTGAATAATGTTATTATTTCTGTTCAAACAAGTTCATGACCTAATTTGGAATACAAAATACTTTACAAATCATAACAATTCCTGTTGTTCTTAAAATTGTACATTGTTTTATCGAAACATCCATTGCACGATTGTTGAATGTGTAATCAAAATGACCAAGCCAAAGAATTTAGGATATTGTATGTCATCAAGTCGGCTTGTCATGTCACCAATTAGAACCTGCCGACTGTCTTTAGGTGTACCATTGCAAACAAATCCGTCTCGCTATTCCTTGTCCGTATCCAGCAATAGTATGTATTTTTATAGTTATCTAATGAATACGATATATCTTTCGTGCTCCTTTCGCGCTCTTTTAGTCTCCCTATTGGTACTGGACTTCTATTTCGATACGACAGAGGAACACTACTGTCTTTTTATTTTTCTGGTAGGAAAATTACCACGTCATAGTACCATGGAGTCGTGTTTCGCTCTGTCCTGTCATGCAATTAGGCGTTCTTCCGTGTTTGGTACGGCAGGAGTAGTCTATCATATCGAATTACAATATTCGGACATGCACGCAGAACTGGAAATTACATTGGGAACGTACATGCATTGACCTTGTCCATCTCGGAAAACCTACGGTTATCAATAGCAAATTGGGCGCATGAGAGAAACCAAGCATGCGTGGGACGGATAGGAGCCAAGACATGACAATTTGTGGTCAATGTTAAGTGGATATGCTATACGAATGCTTCCGACTACGCTGCCAGCATGTGTTACTATTTAAATTGAATCGGAAAGGGTATAAGGTACAATACAATGCGCAGAACAAGGATCGAGTGGGCTGCATATGCGTAATATGACAAGAGTCTCGTTAAGCACTGCTATATACACTTGAGCACCGTATACGTTATGAAGACTGCTATATACAGTACACCACGGAACACCCGTCTCCGTTACAAATATGCTATTCACTATGGAGCACTTTCTCTGTTACGAAGACTGCTACACACTGTGGAAGATCCTTTCAATGCTGAGTCGTACACGTCATAAATGATAGAGTGTAGTACAACATTTCACGATTAGGGACTTTAATGGACATCTCAATATTGTCCGGAGGTCATACAATAGACATTAATGCCCATAACTTTATTGATTGTCATTTCCCTCGGAATGTTAACGTTGGCAGGAACGCATGAGGTACTGCTTTCATGACGTGATGTCGCCGTAGGTGACTAGCTCTATAATATTATTTGCAATACTCCAAGATTCCGTCGGGACAATTTGATAGATGACACCTAATTCTATTTGGTGACATTAAAAGTAATCTCGTGGGTAAGCTTAAACATTGCACGGTTGTATTAATAAACTAACGGAGTCTAAATGGAGAAATGAGCGTAACGTATTTAATTTCATCATTACTATTATATTATGTCTTTTTCAACCCTCCTCGTCTTTGTTTGCGCTTTGAGCATGGGGGCTCATGCGCTATATAACTGGACTATTATAATTAGTAGTATATTTAGACTACGATGGGCTACGATGGGCTACGAAAGACAATTAAACAGTATACGTATGACCACACGTTGTGGTGTTTTCAATTATATCAAGTCCATTTATATTTAGTAATAATTAATTAGAAAGTTTTCGTTATTAGTTTATTTTCAGCCGTTCTAAAATTACTGAATTTAGTTATAAAAATATGTACAATATTAACTTCGTTGAACAGTGTCATTAGCTACAAAATAGGTATGTTTAGAGACCAGATCGAGGTGCCAAATCACAGCAAACGACATGTGGTTTTCCTAGTGTTTCTACTAACAATGACGCAATTCAAAGAAGTCATATGATGCAAATATGTAACTTATTAGGTTTGTGCGTGTGCATTCAAACATTTTTGCTTGTAAATCCACTTTATTTCAATGAAAATGTCATGAAGCAGAATTCATGTTTCACAAACATTAACGTCTAGTTTATTTAAAACAAATTACTTGAAGAGTTCATAAAACGGTGGCTAATGACCTTGTTTTATGTTTTATGTTTAGTGTAAAACTAGAAGTATTGTTAGAAACGTTAGTGTAAAACTTAGTTTTGTTACAGAAAACCAACTCTATTGCCTTTGGTGTAAAACTTAGAGCGTTGTGTGAGATAAGTATCCTTGCCGCTAGTGAATTACGTGGAGCCTTGTTGTACCCTCTCCCTGCTGGATTAGGCATAGGCACTGCTCTTTGAGTCATCTCTGGTTGCCTTCAGCATGGAGAGGGTTAATAGAATGGTCTAACATTTGTGTAAAACTTGGAGCTTTGTTTAAGAGAATGGTTAACTTTAGTGTAAAACCTAGAGTGTGGTTAAACAGCAGCGTTTTACCTTACTAAGTGTAAAATTTAGAGCGCTGTTAACGAGAATTGTCTAACCAGCGTGTACAACTTGGAGAGTTTTTAAAAATACAATGGTTTTACTTTAGTGAGTGTAGAACTTTGAAAAAAGAAAATCAAATTGACGTTTAATGTAAAACTGTCATCGTTGTTAAGGATAAGTGTTTTAAATGTATTAAACTTGTAACCTTGTTAAAGATAAAACAGGGTATTTGTTTTCATATAAAACTTGGAACGTTGTTCAAGAGAATGTCAAGTCTTATTTTTAGCTTGAAATATGCAATAGTGTTAAAGAAAGAGTTCTAACCATTTGTAGCGATCTCAAAAAGAAAAGCAAAGCTTAGCTTTTAGTTTAAAACTTGGCGCGTCAATAAACCATGTTTAAAATAAACTTTGATTGACGTTAAAAAGAAAGTGGCTTACCTTCCGTATAAAACGTCTCGCGTTATAAATAAAGAGATAAAAACAAATCGAGTCTTACCTTTTAACGTAAAACTTGGAGCGTTGTTAAAACGGACGTCGCTCGGTATCTCCGTTCCCTGGCCCGATGTGAAAGACAGAGCCTAGACACGTGAACCGCTATGTACAGTACCTGTTGGTAGGGATGTCGCAGGTGCGGTAATCACCTTAAACCGTCGTAAGCATGGGCGGAGGGCGGGCTGATACCGACGATGTCAGCTTCTGATTCGCGGGCTGCAATCCACCAGTCTTTAAACAGTAGGCGTACGACGTTCTCGGCCGTCTTGGAAGCATTGACGTTCAATCGATGGATGCATATCGATAAGAAACTCCCAATCCTCTGTACTTCTCCCCCTCTCCTTTTCTTCTCCCCCTCTCCACCCCCCCCACCAACCCTCTCCCTTTCTTCACCCCCTCATTTTCTCCCCTCTCCCTTTCTTCGCACCCCTCATTTTCTTCCCTCTCCTTTTTTTCTCCCCTGCTTTTCTTCTTCCCCTCTCCTTTTCTCCCCCCTCCTTTTCTTCTCCCCCTTCCCTCCGCACCTCCTCCCTCCTCGCCACACACTACCCTCCCCTAGATCCCACCCCTACCCCACTCAGTAACATCCGATTCGGGATCGTGAGTTGTGTTATTGATTCCTGGTTTTGATAGACCAGACATTAAGACCGCTACCGGATGTACAAGACGAAGAAGGGGAAACGGATAACCACCGATCGTTGTTACGTTCAATTGATCTGGATGGGATATGACAAGTTGATATGGTAAATTACTGTATCCCAAAGAACGCCGAGCAGAACTCGGGGTTTTACAAGGGTATTATTTTGTGTTCAGATAAGAGCAAGTCTTGTGTTCAGCGTTCTCTTCTTTTCCCATCCCTCCTGAATATCCAAGCCCTCTAGAAAGTGTTGACGATAAGAGCATCGGATCGAATCGTGTGATGTCGCATCTATGAGCGTCTGCGAGTTACATCGAGGTCTTCCGAATGCGCTTGGTCACCTGTATTCGATATATTGGAACTGTGGGGGTGAGCTGTTAAGAAAGGGGGAATCAATGAGCTAAGCTTAAGTTAGTACACCCGTGGCGTATGTTTAATTGCAATCGTCCGGATGATCAAAAGGATGGTCTAAGGAAGAAAAGTACTCAAATATTGGGCTTAAGTGAAAATACACCCGAGATATAATTAAATCAATAACATTGTATGGGTTTAATGTTAAATCAGGACCGGATATCAGGAAATTGATGTCAGGTTTTCCCCCAGGTTTATTGGTAAAATGAATAACGCTATTATTTTATTTATCTTCGAGCATTACCATAATTCATTGCAGGCATTCAAGGCATCTGTGCCTAGTTGAAAAGACCAGACATCACCGGGAATGCATCGTGGGCGGGAATGTGCAAGGATACGCCGAATTGTACGCATTCCATTGAAATCTAAAATACAGTAATTCCTTCTATTCCGTGGAATTATTCAGCTGATGATCGTAAATGGCACATGTGTAAACCCACAAGAATACTCTTTGCAGATATTTGCGTAACGCGTTTGTGAACTAGTCAATGAATGAAAGGTTGTTGACGCTATGTGTTGCTAAAATTAAGTTCAATTCTGAGTTTGGACCAAGAGCTGTTATTACGGTGGATGTAGTTCTTTTGCGGCATTGTTGAAAACATGTATTTAGTACATAGTATATAGCTCCGAGGTCAGCGAGATGTTAGGCTAATAGTGCAGCATATGGGGTTTCGTACTCTCCGTTCCTGCATATTCCTTTGCTAATTTTACAGTCGGTCATGTATGTTTGTGCCGTAAACAATGCCTCAGAAAATGACCGTTTCGTTTTTATTTCAACATGTACTTTTGCAGCATATTTTGTCTAATCCTGTTGACTTTGAGTCAATAAAATATGTTGAAATGAAGCAGCATAGTTGCCAACGAAGATCTGCTGGCTCAGCTCTAATATGTACCAACGCACACCTCCTAGACAAGGAACTAGATGTAGGGAAGGAACAGCACGTAAGCCAGTTACAGCAAAGAAAATGTCCGGGCCCCAAGATTTTGAAACCTTTTGGTGTACGATTTCATGCTCAATACTCAACTTTTATATGGTGATTTGTGCTCAAATGGGTGATTGTGAACAAAACTTCAAGTTCAGCATGAATTCGTGTATCAGGTCCCAAGGTTACGAAACCTTTTGTGTACGATTTCATGCTCAATGCTCAAATTGAGTGATTGTGAACAAAACTTCAAGTTCAGCATGAATTCGTGTATCAGGCCCCAATATTACGAAACCTTTTGTGTACGATTTCATGCTAAATTCTCAAATTGGGTGCATCAGGCCCCAAGGTTACGAAATCTTTTGTGTACGATATCATGTTCAATGCTCAAATTGGGTGATTGTGAACAAAACTTCAAGTTCAGCATGAATTCGTGCATCAGGCCCCAAGGTTACGAAACCTTTTGTGTACGATGTCATGCTCAATGCTCATATTGGGTGATTGTGAACAAAAGTTAAGCATGAATTCGTACTCAAAAATGTTTTGTAATCACGGAGACAGGTGTCATGACGCCGGACTCTTTCGATGAGGTAACGTCTGAAGGTCTTCATCTGTGAGTGTACTTACTCTTTCATGCGAGCAACTACTGTGGGTCTAGCGAGTCAATTGCAAAGTCTGTGGTAGCACATGGTCCCGTGCATTGCACTGCTGATCGCTCAGGTTAATGTGAAGCACGTTCGAGCTCGGCTGGTTCGTCGATGGGTGACCGAGAACCTAAGAGTATCTAGGATTCGTTTCTGACCCTCACTCAATCTTGGGCTGAAGATAACTGGTGGTGTCACCTTAGGCAAGTGGCTTAGTTCGAAAATGCTTCTGTTCACCAAGCAGAGAATGGTGAATGATAACCTTGAACGGCAGCTTGGGTTGCATACTCCCCATGGAGTTGAGAAGGAATTGAGTGCACACAGATCCATTGACAGGGGTAATAATGTAGCGCTATGAGCATGCTTTCGAGCGTGGACTTGGCGCAATATAAATGCTCACATTATTTATTTAAATAAAGTTGTAGTAACGATATAATAGTATTTTGCATTCATTACGTGTACTACATTTTTGCCAGAGCTGAATGAAAGGCAACCAACACAGAGAAGTTTATCAATGAACAATACATTAGCAAGGAACAATTCAAGGGGGAAATGGCATTACTCGTGTTAGTTAATTATAATGGAACTGATGTACGCTAAGTATAAAACTATTGTGATATGTCTAAACGTTGATGGTTATTAGGCGATAGAATGGTGTTGTTGTTTTCTAGTGGATGGTCGGATCCCTGGACCTTCTTCATCATCCAACTGTATTGGTGATTTAATGTCTTAATACGATTCTACAGTAGTATGCCGAGTTATTTATTATGGAAGGAATATCCTTATCTAATATATTTTATGGTGATATTCACAATCCAGTATCCACGTCCTGGTGCATGGAAGCATTTGCGCTATATATGTTAGAGTCAATCTCTAAAATCAGGCAATGTGCAAAATGTTTGAAACTTTTTAAATGCCTGAAATGAAAAAAATGACCCCCTTACTTGACAGATTGGTTGGCATGAGTTTGTTGGAAAAAGAATGAAGACAATCTGTACATTTTGATAGGTATTCACACAATTCCGAGTTAATACATATACATGTATACAATCCTGTGTGGATATCTACAAAAACGTATGCATTATCTTCAATTGTATTCAGCAAACTCACGCCAGTCAATCTGTCATTTTTGTCATTTCAGGCTTGTTAAACATTGCTTGAATGAATTGAAATTCACTGAAAATTTAATATATTTGACACATTGCCTGATTTTAGACATTGACTGTAACATATATACGATAAGATGTTTTTGTTTCTGGTATTGTTACTATGTTTTAATACATTAGGATAGTCTCATTGTACATGTTGTTCCTAGTTTACTCTTCCGAGTTGTATGTATTATATCAATACAGGCGTGTAAACATGTCCTTTGGGTTGAGAAGACAACCAGACAGTTAGTAATGCATCCAGTCTAGAAAGCCATCCAGTCTACTGCGTTATTTTCGTTTCTCAGAGGTAGTAACATTAATCTAATTCCTTCATACAGATTACAACATGTTCATTTGGTTTGTGTTTACAGCCTTCCTCAATGATACTACTTTACTTGCCAGTTTAACGAATTAGTATTTAACTTTTACATTTCATAATTGAATACCTGGATAATACTCGAGTTCAGTCATATGCACATAAACATATATGAATACGCCATGTATAAATGAATACTCTCCTGAATAACACATCTCGTAGATGTCTGAGGATGTTACATCCATTAGTTGCTTTACCATTGTCCCGTCATATGCTGTATCTATTAGTTCTGATAATATGACCTGAAGGCACCCAGACTCTTTTATAGTATGTGTACGAAATGCTGTGATCTGACAGGAGGCTGCCTCCATCGAATGAGAAGCTTTTCCCCTGTAACCTTGTAATATATTACATCGGGGAACAGTCTGGCCTAGATACAATTGCAATAAGTGGCTCTGTCTCGGTAACTGAAATTTAGGTCCAGCATACCTGCAGCGTTATTGTATGACATATAGTAGGATGATCTTACCCACCTGGACTGTACTGTATTGTCCATCATGTCTACTGTAATAACAAATCCAGCCATATGCGAGCTTTTACTGATTCAACTAGCTTGAAGTTAGAAACGATTGGATGTTGTTCTTGTATAGTTTTCAAGACTGTAATATCCATTTATCGGCTGAGCCCTACAGGCCCAAATACATACTGTTCTATATTCCAGCTGGAATATTTCTGTCACATATATTTTTCTTCTCCGTTGAAGTTGAATTCAGGACAATATATTCATTTTCTAAAACGGTAACTGCCGCTTTCAGATATAACATATTTTACAAATATCAATTGCATACTTCTTTCAGGTTCGCACATTTATTTTCAAGATTCCGGCTGATAGTAGACATTTTCCATATCTAAGCTGGTTCTTTCTGGTCCGCAGCTGTAATTGTTATATTCCTGCTGCGATTTACAGGTCCACAGATGTATTTTCTATATTTTAGCTGTTGCTTATAGAACGACATTATGTAATATTTCTACATTCCAGCTGTTACAGTTATGTGTACTCGCTGCTCAGGCCCGCACATGTCCAATTAAAGCATATTGATTCCAATTAAAGCATACAAACATATGATGTGACTTTCTATTACCCGGATAGAATGGACCCGAGGATATAAATCAGCACAATACATTTAGCTATGACGTAGCTCTATGCGACTTCAATCTAAACGTAAAATAATAATCCTTGAAAATAACAAATGTCTTGGTTTTGGTTGGATGGTTTTTGAAGAGCGAAGGGAGGTGGCAATATATTCAATATCCATCCCTTCTTCAACACACACAATGCGCGTAGATTTGTGTATTGACACTATTCGAGATATGTAAACCACGAACTGCATTTAGGAACCGTCGTGCGATGTACTTAATGTCTGCAGGTAAGTTCGAGACCACCAGACATAAACACCCTTCTTGCTTGGCAGGATAGCAGCACTAAACACAATCTTGACGAAGACGTACACATGTTCTTTGCTCTCTTCCGGAGTCAATCAGCGGGTTGCTCATCTACGTTGAAAAGCATTATAAACAAGCCATAGTGTGTGTAGTGGGGAAGACATGTATGTTATGACCCCGGGGAAGTGAGCCAAACACTACCTCTCCAACAGATGGATGATTTCGGCATCACTCTATTCGTCCCAAATGGATATTCCTCTAAATAAAAAAAAGCACAACATTTACCTTTATCGATGCGTCATAGACATGCAGGGGGCATAGAATTGCTAAATATCTTTCCAATGGGATTTATGTGTGTTTTCATCGGATGAATGATGGTGGTTAATTGTTTGGTTTCGCACAATTTCCTTTCGCTGATTGTATTGCTGATAGCCTACTTCTACCAGATCTTTGAATTCTGACAACCGATTCTGAACAGGTTGAAATGACTGGGAATATACATGTATAGAAAAGTCAGTAGAAGATTGAAAGTATGGTATTTTTCTTGAAATACTTATATGTTGCAAATAGCATCTGAATAGTGTGAAGTGTTGGCATTGCAGCATACTCTTAATACAGATTCAATCACTTTCACCTCTCCCGATTACAAACGCATACTCCATTTGTCACGTGTATATTTAAACTTTTATCTACGGTTGCGTTTTCTTCAATTAGGATACATCATGCATACGCATCCTATATACATCGGTGAAATGTCAAAGATAAACCTCCAGTGTTATCACGGTCTTGACAACTGCACGTTTAATGAGTCTGTATCTGCAGGCAAGGTGGTAGACTGCAATGTTAACTAGACATCTGACCTGTATCACCGAGCAGTTACTTAGTTTTCATCCACCTGGTGAGTTCGCAGTATCCAATTTGCATCCGCGATTTTCAGCTCGCGTCAGGTATCTACAACAGACACGTGAAACAAATTGAAGGTATAATTAACAGGTTCTATCCTCAACTCATGGAGGGCAGTCAGACATGCTAACAGAGACGAACACCAGTCTACGTGTATGATGGCTATACCGTGGTGCATCATACTTGAGCATGCGCACACTGTTTTGGCTTATCGTCTTCGCTGACGTTGAACTATGCAGGATTTAAACATTGGGGTTAGGGAGGGGGGGGGGGATGTTGCGTGCATGAGCATAATTACCTGACACCGCTAGAACCAATAGGCAACATGTTTTTGAAAGGGATGTTTCGGGTTGTTTTTCATAAAGTTCTTCAACGGGAAGAAACTCATCTAACTAGTAAACGCACAGCCATCTTCTACTCCAACCCGCAGACTCACATATACAGTGTTCTCGAACAACGTGCCGACTATGCTATCTTCAAGGTTTTGGTATCTATGATGGCCAAGTGATACACATATTTATATGTTTTATGTATTCTTAAAGGAGCATATACCTAGCTACACACAGCTTATAGACTCCTGAGCTCCGTTCAATACCTTTAAAGAGGTACAATAACGTAGTTATCACGCCCATGCCATTCCTCAATGATTCCTGCAGCTGTTGTAAAGATGAGTTTAGTTTCACGACATCCCCGAGAGCACTTTTTTTTACCCGATGTTTGATTCCAATTACGATAAGATAAGTTAGCCAAGTTGGTCGTATTTTATCTCAACATTTTCATTTGGCAACTACTGTGCGCTAACTAGCTTTAATCACGTAACGAATATGGCTGATAGGTAGGCTAGAACAAACGTGGCATATGCGTGGTTCCTGCAATAGAACTGATGCGTCGTAAAAATGTATCTTAAACAGACCATACACATCTCATAACACGCTCAGAATACTGATAATTGCAGATAATGTGTGCCACGTTTGTTCTATCATTCCTATCAGACCATTACCATCTACTAACACTTAAAGAATACTAATAATTGTATAAAATGTAGAGTTACGATTTTACGATATTTTGGGATATTAAAATACTGAATAATACTCTTAATTATGTATACTCAATTGTCCAATATTATTCTGAATTTCAGGAGGAGGTCCTTTACGATTCACATGTAGGCCTACGAGTACGTATACATCTCTGTCTAGCATTGGTGGACATGAAGTGATAATTTGAATGCAGCTGGTAAATTATTATATCTTGTGTTATGTAGAAGGGTTATCGTTGCACATACGGACAGCTGTAATGGTTCTTCGACTATTATTGAGGATTATGATTAGTTAGGCAACTTTATGGTAGTTCATGTTGCATGTGCACACATGTATACGGATTGTATATTCAAGTCAACAGCATAGACCAAACGACAATATGCTTGTGGCTTGTAGTACGCTTACATTTGGCATTGTTTCTGTTTGTGGACTCACATAGACGATACGGATAACTACAACAACAAACGTCGCATAAGATCGCCTAGCAAGATGTGACAACGAGGATAACAACGAAACCTGCAACCAGACAAAACCAACGACAACATGTTCCCGGTTGCATGGGGTTTCGCCATAAAGCATACCCTACGGTACAGTAACAAGCATACTAGTCGTTGTACCGAAGCAGATAGATGAGTATTTGGAAAGTAACGTTATGTTACTCTGTGTGCTAGGAACACCGCCGGTATTTACTTGATCAATGAGGGCTCGATGATGTGTGGAGCGCGAGACGGATGTTTATAAAAGATGAGCTAATATTTTTTTTTTGTATTGGACAGAGGTGTTCATTCCTACAGTATGACATATTACTGACAGTGGATATACGCGAACGTGTAGAGCTCCGCATATAGGACGCTGTACTTAGTACCATTGCTATTCTTCACGGATACTATACCTGTACCAGCGAACAATACGAATATTGAATATATCATCCCTAAATTCAAAGTTTGAGACGTAATCCACCCACAATCCCACAGAATGAACATACAAGTAAAATCGTATTTTCATTATACTGTTTAGGATTCCTTGATATTGATGGAACCACGAACATTACTTTACTCTCTGAGACAGCATTTTTCCAGAACCTATCCTTGCTCATAGGATCATGGTGTCTATATAGATAAATGCAAGGTATATAAGACGGCCGATTTGAGATAGTTTAATTTGAAACCTTGCGTATGATGAGAACAGTTGTCAATGAATTAAGCCAAGTGTCAAATGTCCGATAATTACGGTAGATTT
The DNA here is from genome assembly GCA_032361225.1 of Lepetodrilus schrolli. NCBI lineage: Eukaryota > Metazoa > Mollusca > Gastropoda > Lepetellida > Lepetodrilidae > Lepetodrilus > Lepetodrilus schrolli. The sequence goes on from JAUTBT010007133.1 coordinate 16,089, forward strand.
GGCAGAACAGGGCAATGCCTAGCTTTGTCGAGATCCATCAAATTGAACCTGAGTTATTTGGAGACGATATCCACATTTCATTTGCATGTGGACAACACTAAACAGGTGTCTGTCCATTGCTACTAGTATTAAACTGCAGTCATCCGTGTCAAACTAACAGCAATGACGAGGCCATCATCTAAACCCCGACCATTATGCTTACTTGGGCTATTTGACGGATGTTAAGTAGGCACAATTGTAGGGTTTTTCAAGGTTGTCTTGGGTCTAATGATCTAGAATGAGTTCTTCAGCGGATGGTAAACAGAACATGTGAAAATAGTAGAACTGACTACTAAGCGGAAGTTCGAAAAGTAATCGAACGTGCATGGTTGCTCTGGTGTATTCAATGAATTATTCAACATGTAATCCATAGTCAACAAGTATTACACTTTGCAGAAAACAATGCAGAAAACTTGCAGAGCCTGATGTTGACAAGTCTCACGATAACACTAAGCCTTGTAGTATATTGTTGAACAAGTATACAGTTCATGCCTAACTACTGGTGCAATGGAAATGCAGTCGATCCATTAATCCGTTCTTGGAATCAGTGTTAATACTGGTTTAGATAACATCTCACGTATTCTTACCAATATACGACTGTACGGTATATAAATTCTGTTATTTGGTACATTGTGAATAATGCCCTTAAGCTTTAATGATATGCTTTGGACTATTACCTATATTTAATATGGAATGCTGCGATCAATGAAGATAAGTACCACCATTGCGTGTCATAAACTATACACGAATATGCCCGAATCTGATCTTATCACAAACCACTCCCCAATCACAAATGGGCGCACTTCCCAAAGTAGACCAATCTGAGTAAATGAAACCTAAAGTTCAAACCGAAGATGTGAGATCTGAAGTGAATTAATCCAGCATTGCGTCATAGCTTGCTCAGGTTGATGTACCCCGTATAAGTACTACCTGCACTACTATAGAAGATGCTATCTTGACAAGCATATTAAAGATACGAGCAGGGTATGTGGCACCGCTTCAGATGAAGATTTGATAAGGAACCAAGTTGTCTACAAAAAATGAAAAGTTGGGCCGCAAGTTCCGGATTTAACGTCATTTGAATGTTTCAGTTATCTCAATTGCAGAACCATGGCATTACGACCGTGCAGGGAGGTAGACGTGTGTCTAGGGTTCATACGAATAGCTGGCTAAGTCAGGCTCCTTATAGATTCATATATACAAAGTTGTATACGTGTATGTATAGGGTTCATATGAATAGCTGGCTAAGTCCGGCTCCTTCTAGATTCATATATACAAAGTTGTATACGTGTATGTATAGGGTTCATATGAATAGCTGGCTACGTCAGGTTCCTTCTAGATCCATATATACAAAGTTGTATACGTGTATGTATTGGGTTAATGCGAATAGCTGGCTAAGTCAGGCTCCTTCTAGATTCATATATACAAAGGTGTATGCGTGTATGTTTTAGCCATTAGCCGTTACGTATTTTGGTTGTCGAAAGTCTGTGTTTCCTAAGAAATTCTGGAGAAATATACAATTGCTATATTCAATATATGCATGATAATATTTCTTCGCTGTTTCTAGGTTCGGAACTGTGTCTGACCTTGCATGACACTACTATTTCGTTAATTAATATTCGAATCAATAATGAATATCGTAACCTTCCCATATGATTTATGGAACACATGTCTACAGTGAGCGTCAATGGAAATACAATAATACGTGCTGAAATTCGCTTTAGACAACGTTCATCCTTGGCACAAATCTGCTAAAGGGCAATAATTAAGTTAGACAAAAAAGATAAACACGATACTTATTTCATAGTTGGAAACTGATGGGAACACAATACCGACGCCGTTGCACCGTGTGCGCATGTCTGTTTTACGTAGTCGAGACAGCCGCTATCAAGCTGCCCACCTGTTGGTGCGCAAAGGTGATGAAATATGTGAAATATCGCTAAAGCATGTTTCTCGTTTGATACAGAATGATCTTAGATGAGATTGCTGAAGTTGACTAGACACATGCGTGGATGTATGATGGATGAACACCGTAAATACCTCAAATCAGGACAGGATTACCGCGAAGAGAGAAATCGTACTGAACAGTCAACACACTTTAACATTTTTGAATCTCTGTATTAGTTTTGATGTATTGTCGTTCTTTAACTGTTGTCAGTGCATGATTTAATAGACATTTTCTCTGCGAACAGCCTCCAGTGTATGTAGAAGCTCACCTCCATCACGGATTAAAATCTGTACCTGTTTGCCATGACATGCATGTGCTTTGTGCATGCGCTGTACACTCGCAGCGAAAACGCTTCGGTGTCCGGGTAAGTACACCTGACGTGGATGCTCAAAATTAAACCAGAGAATCCGAGGTGAAAATGTCCCGCTAGGATCCTTTCTGATCCAGTTAGGATCTTGGAACAGGACACCTAACTAGTTTTGCTGTGGTACTACACATATTTTCATAAGTGTATAGTTAGCTGTTGTGATACAGATCCATTGACATGGTCATAATTAACGGACAACTATCTATATCTAATTACATACTCTAAGCTTGCTGGATACGAGGCATATACACCCATTACATACAATACTCGTGTACATATTAAGCGTGTATACGAAAGCAATATATCACGCTGGGGTTTACAGGTACATGTATATATCATGTAAAATGTGCCTAGGTATTGATATTTCTCTTCCAGGTGTTCGCTTTTATCATTATATAAAGAGAATGCACCGTTTGTCTCACAGCTGAAATGTATATGTATACTGGTAACAAACTGCACCGAGTTACATGGTAACACATACGCTGTACAACGAATACGTAGAAGAATTGCGATGTCATGGAATGTATACGGGTATAAATTCTACACGTACATAGCGTACATTTAGAATTTATTTGGGGCACTTTTTGAGAACGTTCCTTAGAATATTGATAGCTTGTGTGTATTATATTGTTCTTGTATACAACGTGTAGTTGTACAAAGTGTAGTTGTACAAAGTGTAGTATACAAGGTGAAGTTGTACAAAGTGTAGTATACAAAGTGTAGTTGTACAAAGTGTAGTATACAAAGTGTAGTTGTACAAAGTGTAGTATACAAAGTGTAGTTGTACTAAGTGTAGTATGCAAAGTGTAGTTGTACAAAGCGTAGTATACAAAGTGTAGTATACAACGTGTAGTATACAAAGTGTAGTATACAAGGTGTAGTTGTACAAAGTGTAGTATACAAAGTGGGTGTACAAAGTGTAGTATACAAAGTGTGGTATACAAAATGTAGTATACAAAGTGTAGTATACAAAGTGTAGTTGTACATTCTACTTCTGTGTGTACTAGTGTGTGTAATATTATGCTTGCAAGATTAATAGGGTACGTGTAGTCGTGATATTTACCTGCACTGTTGCTACAGTAATAACCTCGTATGCCTGATAGTTTAGTTGAATGCCTGCCATATAGTTATATATGTTCATAATATACTCAGGTTAGATCTACTTTCTGAGTTCAGCGAATTTACTACTGCATCTAGAGCTTTCAATTTCTGAGCATGTTCTCTTGGAACAATCCTTAAGATATCCATCAGCAAATATTACCACTTTGGTTAAACGTGTGCTAACACGATGCTACCTTCAACGATACGCTAATCGGTTTGGAACAGCCTCATCCCGCCCAAATTCCTCCAGCATTGCATAGTGCAGGGATCACTTCTAGCCATGCCAGTCCAGAAATCATATTGACTTGCATGTCACTCAAGATCCTGTTGAAGAACGTACTACACCTTGAATTGCACACCTGCTCATCAGTCGACGGCTGAAGATCTCCTAGAACAAATCTCTGGCATGAGAGATGACCTTTACGAGGTTAAATAATCCCAGTCGAGGTCAACGTAGACTGGGGATAGGCTCCTTTGAGTCGAATAAATGAACAATTGTTACGTTGCAGGAAATGGTAGTATTTGTGGGCCGTTTATAATCTAAAATGGTATTTTGTTCCAAATAAAGTGGGTTATATGCATTATAAAGTATGATAGTAAGTTATATGCATCCAGCATTTGTGTGGTTCGGTCATTTCCTGCTGTATTTTAGCTGAGATTCTGTTGATTTTCACGTTTTGTCTGTCTCTGCATTTTGCAAATTTCTGGCTAGCGGGACATATTTTATTTACCCTGTTTATATCAATAATTGGGCCTTTCTGTACAAATGGATATAGTCATAGTGCATATTGAAATACTAGCTTTACATTATGATCAGTAGCTTCTCGGATTAAGCTAATATGTATATGATAAATGATAGTGGAAAGAAACTGTAGTATTTGCCCATAAACATGGTGTTCTCCATGATTTCCGCCAGGACTATGTGGTGTCTAGCGTAGTTAGTGTGCACACGCTTAATATAGCCTATAAATAAGACCTTGGTGGTGTTCATTGAGATATATAGATTGATGAATTCCCCAATGTTCCTGAGTGTCCTTGTAATGCCGCATTGATGACAATTTGTAAGTGAGTGGGCGAAGGAAGTCGTACGAATGAATTGAACATTTGGGATTACATATTTTTCAATCAATATATAACGTTAACTTTGGCTGAGAAGCGACAGAGCGTAGTATCTTATGTATATCATTGCATGTCAGCATGCGATTGAGATTATCTGCACGGTTACACGTACTGCTGAGAAGACATTGTGTCCTATTTCCGATCCCCATTGAAGCGAATCTGGCTGCTGGAAATAATCATGAAAGTAATGTGTCTACACTTAACTAAACATGCTGAACGCTATATACCATATTAAATTTAAGCTTTGATTTCACTTCAGTTAGAAGGAATTGGGTGTAATTTTGCTGGTAATGCCGTTTATCTGTACCAGCCGTCACTCGTGTGCATTACTGCTACTATATAGTTTGGGCTGGAACTGATCGTGCCTTGAACAGCTGCAGCTGTATGGCTGAAATTGCAAGTGTAGCTGAGACACACAAAACGTTAGCATATCTTTATACGAGTACGTGAATTGTGAAAGCTTAATGATGAACAGGAAAACAACTTTTGAGTACTAGTATCAATTAATCCTAAATTTTAAAACAAAATCTGACATATATTTTATATATCATTTCTATACAAACGTATTCTAAAAATCGGACTATTTAGTCTGGCATAAAGAACATTTAAGACAATGATCGTATGATACTTTAATGTACCAGTAGTGGCTAAACTATATTTACTACAAACCAGTATTCAATTCTATATCAATGCTGAAACACTCGAGTGCATGATGCATCTATGTTCTTGTACCAAAGGCAAAGATTTGAAGTTGAACTAAGATTGATTGTCTGCGTCTCAGATAAAGACAGTGAATGATTGCATATCTCAGATGCAGATGCTGAGTTAAAAGTTTTTTTTGAAAATAAATGTTCGTTTTTTTCTTCCTGGAGTTATTCGTTATGTCATAGCTAAAGGTACATCATGCATATTTCTAGAGTCTTCTCTCAACGATGACTACAATAGGAAGTCAGCATTCCTTACCGCCAATATTATACTACAGGACAGAATATGATGTAGTGCCCATGTGTAAGACAGAGTAATTCAGTATTACGTACTCATGACACTAAACATCTGAAAGGATGCAAATATACTATGAATAATGTCGTCTACCGTTGTTGTTGTTGTATATTTGAGATAGTAATTCTCTGTGTATACTATTTATTGTGTTGCAATGCCAGGATACATGTGTAGAATCGTTCTTGGCTTAGGATCGCCTATGCCATGCGTAAGGTTTGCGTAAGTTTGGTAACTAATGAATACTTGATGAGGCGCACTGATTGTGTAACCGTACCATGAAACGACGTCGCGGTTGTCTTATCTACGATCACACGAGCCTGAGCATACACACACATACACACACACACACACACACGCATACACTCACGCACATACACGCACACACACACACACGCACATATAAATTGATCGTGTGATTGATCGTGTGTTGAATGATACATGTACCTGTAAAACTAATACAAGGGACTACTCCTAGATCAAATTCTCAAGGAAGTATCACATTTCAAGATAATTAAACACACATATCGTCATACACAATGTAGGTGTTCGCATTTGATAAGAAATACGCAAAATACTGGCCATTTCTGGACGTCAATGAACAGATATATTCAGATCAAGTTTGCTTAATCTGTATTGAACGAGTTTATAGCATTCCATACTTCCAGATGTAACAATATACACACATGTAATGTATACAGTACAGATTTGAGTGCTACGCAGCCTGACTAGTATTCCACATGTATCTAACGGTACGTCTGGAAGGTATTTGCTGTGGTATACTACAGTATCTCCAGCCACCGACTGTAGCCGCTGTACGATGCCTCTGTTGCCAGTCGTTGATAACTGCCATATGCGGTCGGACACTGAGTGATTGAGAGGACGATGTGTCCGGATTGAGGGCAAGGAAAGGTGAGGTGTAGTGGTTCATCCCTCAGGGAGATGCTTCCTAGAACCCTAATCTGATGCTACGTGTTTACACTGCGAGAATGATGAACGGCAAATGTACGCATGTCCCTGTTATGGGTACGGTACACGTGCAGTGTAGGTGCATTGCGCTTTTAGAAGAATGCGGGAATCTCTTCAATCAAGTTTTGTCTTCTAACACTTAAACAATTGTCAGCATATTAGTGATGCACATGCCTATACTGTATGGTAAGAATAGTAATGTACTCGGGAATGAGCGTACATGCATGTGGGTACGACGTTTGCTGGAGTAGGGTAGCGATGAAGTTGAGGGCTGCTGTATAGATTTGTATTTACTTAGTATGCGAATGACGGAGATACAATAATGTACTGTGCTATACTGTATTCTCTGGGGAGCCCATAGTCGCTCTTTTACCAATATGTAACAAATACATTCATATACGAATATTGAATCCTTACATTATTAACTTACAGGAATTTAAGAGAGCATAGTATGGTATGATCTAATTTACTAAGTACGGTGACCCATGAACATGACGTTTGATGGATTATGGTGGCGATAGTATATTGAAGACTTGTAGTAGTATAATGTTAACAGAGAAGCAGTATGTAGGCCTACGATGAGTTCTATCGTATGCCCTAGGTATACATTATTAACTTTTCTTTTACTCGCACTCTTCACATTATGCAATACATATGTGTTAATATAATTGCATTATTAATTTCAACTTCAATTAGTTTATACCCAACACGTTATCGTATAATACTCCCACCACATCATAATCGTTAACATTGTGTAATGCATGCTTTTAGCTAAGACTGTTTAATTATTAAATTCTAGTACAATTAATTGATACCGTAACATGCTCTCTTATCGTGCTCTCAGCGCATGGTAGCCCATCAGAACAGAACCTTTCTTCACTCAGGTCGAGGACCTCGGCATATGAGGCACAAGCATAAATTATTTTTAAAAAGGAACATGGCGGACAGGGATTTACTAGGAAGTGTTTCCATTTATAGAATTCACGACAATACACTGAGATATGTCAATACAACTAGTACACAGACACGGCAGAAGGCACGTTCTTTGCCCGAGGATGCACGACTCGTTATGAAAAGGTTACCAACCAAGTATGACACAGTGTTTATTTCCGATCGTCTTGCGTTTCAATAGCTGAACCATTTGGCCTGCCCCGTGTCAAGGCAGTATGCTGACTTGGAATGCATTGATAGGAAGGTCAGCTACAAGACTAGCCCGAGTGGTAGGGCATCATTCAGCGTCTTATTCTCCGACCGTTACAATGCTATATTAAGCAATCCACATCCTCAGTATTTATATTAGACTTGGGTGTGTTCGCTTGTTATGAATCTGCTAACAACGTGTCCACCTAAACTACTTATAATTGCACTTACGGACAGTATACAGAACGGGAATGCGAATGTCATTTGCATGACCAATTCCTATCTGACCAGCACTTCAAGGGTACCTGCTATTATAAATGTCCGTGAATGTTACGTTGAGTTCAGATTATAATCATAATTACAATGGGATGGACTTCCTACATACAACATGATGTTAACCACACATACATTCATCGAGGTGAAACAATAGCATTCTATATTAATATCGCAGCCATGAGAAATGCATATCTTAAATCAATCATCAATATGTGATATAGGTTTGTAAAGTAACAGCTGGTAGGGAAAAAAACGGAAACGTTTGCTGGTTAAGTCGATGTTATCAATAATATATGGTATAACGACATTGGCGACGGCTTGGCATAAATGCTCTATTTAAATATGGAGAGCATAATGCACACAGGCACACACAACCGCACGCACACCACCACACAATACATCAATACAATATGTTAGTAAAGAATTACGGAGCTGGGTATTAAACGCGTTACATTAAGATCTAGAACAGCCCATCCTTGGTTCTTCAGTACCAGCTGATGATCGCAGGGCAACCGTGATATGAATAAAACAATAGCGGCTATATAACATCAAATGAAGCAAATGATATACACCAGTAAGAATTGTTTTATGAAAACATATCAGCGTGTAGTTTGATTTACTAATATGTAACTAATCATTAGTGCATATGATATTGAATTATGTCCACTCAATAATTAGCTCAGTAAGTATTACCACGAGGAAATATTGCCAAGTTTAATGCAATATACACTTGATGCTATTGTCTTTCATGTCATTAGTGTCTGTCAACGTGTAAGTCAATCATGCTATATGCGTCCTATACGGAAACACTATGGATGCTGTGCCCATGCGGCAGGCCTTCAGCAAGGTATCGAAGTACGTCTATTAGATATCAGACACTACAATAACTTCGATTCGTCTGTGTAATGACATTTTGAAGGCGCGCACGGAATACTATAGAACGTGTAGGTGCTTCTATATTTATTCAAGAAAGCGTCAGTGCGTTATATTATGTACGTGATGCGGGAGAATGTAGACGATATGGACTGACCTTTCTGGTAGACGAATGTCACAAAGGTCGTGTCTGCATGTCAGTACCAACCAGTAAGTGGCTGGAAGTTGAAGCAATACCTATCAGATAGCGCTGATCGTGTCGTGATTAGATCATTGTGAGTACATTGACTGCTAGACATTAGTATTGTATTACATATGTAATATACAAAATATCCCGTGTTAGTCAGCACGACAACGTTATTGACTGTAATACGACATAATATTTTATTCCTGGTAGAAATTGATCAATGTAAAATGTACTTCACCATGTAACTCTTCTATATATTATTGTAATGCGATTTGAGCATGAATTACGCATGGAATTAATATGCGATATGCACAGGCACTTGAGGCCGGCTATTATTGTGTTCTAATACTCTATAATAATAGTCTATGTGTAGTAATAATATTTTTTAAAATAATTAAATACAAACACAGTTAAAATTTTTTTAAATAGGGACCCATCGATGACACAGTATATCTATATAATATGGATCCATATGTTAATTATTTTAATTTTATTTATTTATTTCGTTGGTTTTATTTGGTTAAATAGTAGCACTGTATATATATTTGTTAAAAATAATTTATTAAATATGCCTGTGCATAGCGCATATTAAGTATTCTGTAATTATTATTATTATTATTATTATTATTATTATTATTATTATAGTATATCAATTAGGGTTTGTTGCAGAACGGTTTCATTTCCGTCTGTTAGTATTACATACTGTAAATCAGGAAATTAATGCGTCACTAATTTAATGCGACCTCAAGCTTTTAGACATAAATGCAACAACAA
>JAUTBT010007144.1:0-25869 GCA_032361225.1 Lepetodrilus schrolli
ATTTGTACCACTGACAAGTATTAGTTTGTGGTTACATTTTCCACTTAAACTGGTTACCGGATAGACGCGGCGGGATTTGACCAAGCATATAGCAGTAGCTCAATTCAACTTTTGAATTGGATGAAAAATGTTTCTAAGTTGGAAGGTAACTGCTCTCCTTAGGAAATGTATAGTGGTGCTTAGCATTAGGAACATCTGTCCTGAAATCTACTATTGGACGAACACCTTCAAGACTGCTACTGTCTATACTAATGTATTTGTAATGCAATGTTGATGTATGTACTGACTGTCGAAGCAGATCACAGAACTCAATTCATAACCGATCCCGCTCGCTAGTATCCGCCACCTTTCCGACCGGTACTACTTTCAATGTACCTCCATCAGATCTCGTATCGATGTTTTACCGCCACATCTTGTGTCCCTTCGCGCCTGACGGGACACTTTCCAGCTCCGCGCGTTATTTGCGACAGATGGGATGAGATTTAATGATCGAGAGACTCCACGGGCCATGTCTATATTGGAAATACTAATGCTCATGTTCTACAAACTTATGAGAATAGTTACTGGAGGAATGTTCACAGGTTGCCGATAATTACGTGATTAAGGTAGGTTAATTGACGATATTTACTAGTTAAGTGCGCTTGAATTGGTATCCACCAATACGATGGCGTTTCCTGAATAAGTATACGTGTATACTAGTATAGGAAATCATAATGTATCATTTAATTATATCATAGGATTTGTTATATCATATGCCGATACTTACACTTGTCTTTGTAATGTGTATGGTTATACAAAGAAATATGCGCACATCTGTGATTTATATACTGTGTATTCAAAGCAATTTAATCAGGAATAGTAACATAGCTAGAAATGCATTCTGTATGCTTCGTCTCGACCAATGATTAACGTGCATTAATATTGTTAAAGTGATATTGGCATGTGACCGATATAAGCAATAAATCAATCAATATACCTGTATATTTGAATGTGTGTACTTATATATCATGGAATTGTGAGACACGTTCCATGACAATCTCTAGTTGGTTTTCATACTAAGCTGTAACTATCGAGCGACTATTATTTGTCTAAGCGTAGTCGCGGTCATATCAACATTGGACTCAAATTTGGTCATAGACAAGTGAAGATACAGGTGTTTTAAAAAAACATCCGTTTCACAAAGAATGTATGTACATATAGCATAGCAATCAGAAATCGCCAATACAATGTGTGTAATGTTTTACGGGTTCGTGTCAACGTTTGAATTCGTAAGTGTTCACTGAGCAAGTCCCAGTGTTATACTGCTAATATTGTGTAGATCTACAAATACCTGTCAATGTATGCTGTATTTAAGTTGATAAAACACCTTTAGTATCCACTGTCATATTTTACAACGTTTCCATTAAAACCAATAAAACCTCTTTAATAAGACACGATTTGGTGGCATATTGTTGCATGTATCTGAATATTGTATTCCTGCAAGGCGAAGCACCGAAGAAGTCAAATGCGTAAACATGTAGTTGCTATGCAATATTTTGGATTATATTAAATAAATATGCAAATACATAGTCATGCATCTTGTATACATGTAAATGTTGATCAACAATTAATGCATGATGAAGCTCGCATGACATCGACCGATAGGAAATTGTTAGTTTATATATAATAACACATGATATAATGACAGTATTACTGGGTAACATCAGCTGGATACCATCAGCTCGGTACCATTAGTTTGGTACCACCAGTTGGACAAGTAGAACAATTGATACACACAGTTGATGGCGAGGACGGTAAGTGGTTTTTGCGTATTCGTAGCTCACTGGAACCAGAATTTATCGGTTAGCGTTACAAACCTGGGAAGATGGCAAATATAAAGAGCTAATAGATGCCTTGGTGAGCTTCTAATTATGACAAGATTTATCTCAATAAAAAATAAGTTCCAATCCAGCTACCAGTGTTTTTGACGCGCATCAGTGGCCTTGAAGCCTCCTCCTTTCATCTTGTATTTATTCCATGTCAGCTGAGTTGAACTCTGACCTGTCATCTCTTATACTTAGATATGTACACTTGCATCTACATCCACATTCTATATTGGTCTACATGTTGAATAAACAAATCAACTCAGTCTGCTGTCAAGTATCGTTACAAGTCAGAGAGAATGACTTAGAGCTAGGCCATTGGTACTTCGGCGATAAGTATTCATAATGGAAAGTGTTGACATGCCTACCAATTTTCCATAGTCCATAATAATAGAACGGATAGTAATAGAACACATAATAATAGAACACATAGTAATATATTCAACGGGACAGTTAAATATTGCTAACTTATGTATACTACCCTTTGATTATTATGTCTTATGTGCGTAAACGCCAATGCTTAAAGCCATCGCTTCGTTTTATCGTATGTCTCTCTGATGTGTGTTGTGTGTGTGTGTGTGGGGGGGGGGGCCTGGTGCGTGTGTGCGTGTGTGTGTGTGTGTGTGTGTGTGTGTGTGTGGTGTGTGTGTTTGTGTGGCGAAGATGGTAAGTGGTTTTTTTTAAAGAAATTAGTTTTAGCATTATGATAACACACTGGAACCCGAATCCATATAAGTTCCAGTTACAAACATGGGAAGATGACAATGTAGTATGTGTGTGCCTGTAGTAGTAGTAGTAGTAGTAGCAGTAGTGGTAGTGGTAGTAGTAGTAGCAGTAGTAGTAGTATCAGTAGTAGTAGTTGTAGTAGTAGTGGTAGTAGTAGTAGTGGTAGTAGTAGTATCAGTAGTAGTAGTAGTAGTAGTGGTAGTAGTAGTGGTAGTAGTAGTAGTAGTAGCAGTAGTAGTAGTGGTACTATCAGTAGTAGTAGTAGTAGTACCAGTAGTAGTAGTAGTAGTAGTAGTAGTAGTAGTACCAGTAGTAGTAGCAGTAGTAGTAGTAGTGGTAATATCAGTAGTAGTAGTGGTGGTAGTAGAAGTAGTAGTAGTAGTAGAAGTAGTAGCAGTATTAGTGGTAGTAGTAGTAGTAGTGGCGGTAGTAGTAATAGTAGCAGTAGTAGTAGTAGTAGTGACACTAGTAGTAATAGTAGCAGTAGTAGTAGTAGTAGCAGTAGTAGTAGTAGTAATAGTAGTAGTAGCCGTAGTAGTAGCAGTAATAGCAGTAGTAGTAGTAGTAGTAGTAGTAGTAGTAGTAGTAGCATCAGTAGTAGTAGTATATGCAGGGTTGGGTAGTCACTCGCCCTTTTACTTTTAATATAATTTCCATGTATATTACATGCCTTAATGGCAAACGCATGTTCTGACTTCCGGTGAGGTAACTGTGAAGTTCGTTGTTCTCGCTGACGATGATGGTAACTGACAAATAACGTGTAGAATGTTAAACCATGCTACTTAAACTGATGGCGTGGAGCCAATATGCAATGTTACATTATTATATCTTATCCTACAAACAGAACATAATGACGGAGACAACCATTGGCTGTACAATGTCTCTTTAGCTACATTCTGTTTCCTTCATTAATATGGGCCTAAATGTCTACGTTTGAAGAATCCTCTCAGATTGTGTATGGCCTGGATGTCATCACAGAGATTGCATATATGGCCTGGATGTCTGAGCATTGTAGTAGTGTTTGGTACACACTCGGACAGCACAAACACAGATGAAAGTAACTTACTATACACTTATACATCGCAAAACATTGCTGTATTAATTAATATGTGTTTGTTTTTCTTTTACCTCCAGTGAGAGTTATCCGTAAAGGAGAAGTTAGAAGGAGAAATCTCATAGCAGTAATTATTCATGTTATTAGGACATCGGTTTGGAATGTGGACTGAGATCACTCGTGTCCAACCTTGGCCGTATTACAGCTATTGCTTTTCCCCAAATAGGCATCACGATGCAATTATTGTTGTACATCAAACATCAAGCGTCTACGTATACAGCTGTTAAGTACAGGGAGTGCAACAGCATGCCCAGTACGCATACCTGCAAGAATTACCATCGTTTAGTTATTTAATTTCACTAACCTTTCTCCCAAATGGGTATGTTGACTATGCTAAAATAAATCCCTCTCCCAAGCACATTTCCATTAAAAGTTACATTAATGTAATCAATTGTAACTTATAAGAACTTTAAATTCCACTTGATGGAAAAGAAGGCGATGTACAAGGAATGGGAAACACTCCCGGATTATAATGGAAATCGATGCTGAATACATTAATTAATTACTGTATATACTGTAGAGGGCAATGGCGAGGTTCAGATCGTCTGAAGTGCGATATGTTCTAGGAAACAACTAGCTTAGCGTATAACTGGAAAGCATAGTGTGTGTGTACATGTCCCCTATTCTTCATGGAATATATATTGAATTATGTGTGGTATACTTGTGGTATACTTGTAATATACTTGAAATATACTTGTCATTTACTTATGATGTACTTACCGTATGCCGATATTTTTGTGAATTACTTGCCGTAAATATGTGGTATACTTGTGATATACTTGATGAATCCTTGTGGCATACTTTGGATAGACGTGGAACATACGTATAGTATATTTGGTAGATGTTTACCACCGACAAGCATTTCCCAAATTCTACAAAATGGGTAAGAAGCAAATTCAAAGACTGGAACAAATCTATTTCCCAATCATTTAACTTTTAACATAATACGCCCATCCTTCAGTGAAGATGAAATTATTACGGATCAATGCACTATAATAAATTAGAATATAATAATATAATAACAATAATAATAAATTATGTATTTATATAGCGCTACTTATCCAGATATAGTCCCTGCTCAAGAGCGCTCTGTCATATATGCTCTTTTGAAGAGGATGGTTTTCAGCATGGATTTGAAAGTGTTGACATCATCAGAAATTCTGACATCAGATGGTAGAGCATTCCATAGGACAGCGCCTGCTTTCCTGACGGAGTATATTAGGAACTCATTATAATAACAATATATGTGTTCACTATTGGTTTGTTGCTCTAGAGTCGTTATCTTGTCATAGCGTAGTGATTCAGATTTAGGTAAACCTAACTTTTTTGCCCCAAGATGGCTGACGTACGCTGAAACATTTAGTATTCACTAATGGAAATATATGACAGTGATCAGCTTCAACTCAAACATAAGTATATTGAACTCACAACTCATCCAAAGACACAACAACTTCTGAGTTGCGTCGGATTCACATATTGAAAATTATAACTCACATATAGCTCGGATTTTAATTAGGAGCGATGCCAGGGTTTACACGTTCGCTGGACCACCCTTGACTTTGACAAATGATGAAGTAGGGACTTTATTCAGCCTCTTTACTTCCCCTCTCCTTCAGCGATTCAGGAAAGCAGCAGCCCGGAGAAAGTATCCTAAAAGTCTTTTCATCTCCTTAAAGATTTCGTGGGATTTTGACATTTCCATTTTTAACGTTGATGCGACGTGTGCAACGTTATCATCGACGGTATTATTCAGGTTAATATTAAGTTGGAATGGATTTGATTCAGCATGGTCTCAAATCATTCAAAAACTTTCCGCAATTTGCTTTTATTTCAAAGCTATATCTTTATAATGAGCTCACTCGAATGGCTACAATGGTATTGTCGGCGAAATCACGCTGTCAGTTGTAGGAAAGTGTCATATTATCGGAATTCAATAAAGTTCCTCGAGCCCAATCACAAACACAAGATGTCACGTTATTCCTTCTCTTCGGCAGTCTTCCCTGCTCGCTGACTCGATGATAACATCTCATATGATGTGAATGAGTCGGGGACGAGAGTATCAATGCTTACTGAATGACGTATTGCTTGCCATAAGGATTTCACCATCAAATAGAGGTTAAATTGGTCGGATGAAATCGAATGACGGTCTATATCAATCTTCAGCACTGCTGCATGGTAATAATGAGTTATTATGTCATTTGTATTCCGTTATCTAAATTCATTGCGTTATTGACTGTATTACATTAAAGACCGGACGGTTAAATTGAGTTCTTGATATCTTCTTTTCATTCGTTGTGCTCAAGACGCATTCCTGGATTTATGTCGTATGATCCACGTGAGAACTTCAATATCTTAGCCATGTACGTTTGTTCATTACCACGTCCTTCATGGGTAAGGGCAATTCCATGAAGTAGGACAAAAGCATTAGCAAACAGCACTCGACATGTTATCAGTCCACTACATCAACGGACATCAGTTCCACCTTCTAATAATCCTTGTCCAGCAACCCCTGATCTCAGTGTGTTCAGACAGACAGCCCGCTTGTGTTGTTCTTCGTGTGATATCATGATCGCGTCTGTAATTTCTGCGACCATTGACGCCGGGTCCCCGGGGTGGGTTCCACTCGATGATTTGATCATTGCGACCAGACAATGACAGTCAACCTGTAAACCTGGAGTCAACATAATATCTTGAGTCTGTATATAACCCACATAGATATCCCATTGCTATACACTAATAAAACACCTGGAGTGGAGATCTCAGTCGTACGTGATGTCCTCCTTCTGACTTCCGGTGTAGACACATCCACTGGGACCCGGATGGACGGTACAGTATTAACACGGGCAACCGTCTACATGAACCTACAAGTCCAGTCGGGGATACTGTGGCGTTTTTATCTGCTGATAGAATATTCGTGCTCATGCCGCAGGATTGGTGTTCGCATGAGATGTGCTAGCCTTGTAGTCCATACGAAGACCACCCTTCCTCCGAATACTAACGCAATATGCAAAGAGACACATGTACTCGAGTTCCATGACACACTGTTCCAACCTTCACTCGCTGATTGAAACGGTCTTTGAATATAATGAGAATGTCTTCCGCGATCAGGGCAGATAGCCCCCAGCCTAGGGTTAGTCTTAAACGTTTAATCTCGTAGACGAGAGATGAAATGAAAGGGAATATGATTGGCAGCTCTAGTACTGGAATGATCGTTCTCAATAAGAAGCAGTAATCCAGTCCGGTACTTCTCGCAGGTAATTTACTGTGGAGTTGAAGGCATACACCTATATACACTTGATCCTCAATAAAGCAGTGTAACAGGCTATTAATTAAAAACTGTTTTCGACAAGGTTTCATTGACAAAACATACTTGTAAGTCTGTTTACAATCGGTGAACCCGACATAACGTAATGTGACTGTACGACCCTCTACCCACGGCTGGCCAAGATTTGAAATCCTCTGATTTAGTCCTACCTGTGACCTGTGACCTGTGTGCTATTAGGCTCTTGTTAGTCAAGTCAACATTACTTAATTACCGATGTACCATTTGTTTGCTGTATAGACTTGACAATTTTCATATTAATCCTAACCATGTTTATGTTTACATTTGTGTCTGTTGTAATAAATATATTTTAAAAAGGTCAACACTTGTTCATAACAAGTATTATTATGGTGACCGCAGTGCCAGTGGTGGTGGTGGTATACGGCGATGGCTGTAGCTGTCACAGCAGCAATTAAAGATCACCTTTATGACAGAAAAGGACGTTGTAAGGCTCTCGTCAACACAATCTGACGGCTGTATGTTGAGGAATAGAAATGTGTGTAAACTTTGCTTTATATTAAATCGATCAGTGTGAATATTGCAAGATTAGAATGTCGTTCATGTTCCAGTGTGAAGTAAAGGTTACCCTGGTTAGATTAGAACTAATTAATAAATGTTTCCATCTTTCCTGACTTGACATTTAGCAATGAAACGTGTCATACACTTGACTTCCTCTGTGGAACAATCTGCCATATCAGAGATTGATGGTAGTAAGAATGTGTACATGACCGACAGCATGTTCATAGCGTTACAATATTACCCCTGTCAATGGATCAATGTGCAATATTTCCTTCTCAACTGGGTATAGAATATGCATCCCCAAATCCCGTCTTCCGGGTACCAGGTTACTAATATTATTCACATTGCTATCTCATGTTACCGAGTACTCATTCCATTCCGCGTGAACAATGGCATTTTCGAACAAAACTATTTGCCTAATGTGACAGCACAAGCTTACTGCATGCGTTATCGGTGCGGGGCAGGAACGAATCCTAGATGCTTATAGGAGTATATGTATATTTATTTAGGATCTTTTTACCGCCACTGTGGTATTCTCCTGTATTTGAAACACCATGCTCACGATAGTCCATGGTCTGTGTTTCTCTCAACAAACATTGGGCTCCTGTTTGTACTATTTACCAACATGATACTCGTGTTACCAACCTATATAGATAGAGCCATGTGTTTTCGAATTCGTTTCGACCACATACGTATTATAAATGCTCACAATATATACGAGTCACTAAGCTAAAGGTTTATATTATTAATATTTGGATGTGAATAATCTATGGTACGTAATTATGTGAGTTAAGCCACACGACGAAGCATTCTTACCAAACAATAAGTAGCTAGTGAGCGTTCATTCATAGTTCTATACCTATCTTATAGTGAGCGTTCATTCATAGTTCTATACCTATCTAGTGAGCGTTACAACACTGGTCAGTGCCAGTTGGGATATAGGATGGTAAAGTTCCCATGTGTCAAGTTCCAGGGAATTTAAGTGTCGTAGAAATCTCTATACTATGCTGTAAGGATATACATTGTTTTAGTTGCTTGACCAGATATGGCGTGTATAAATTGTCAGAGAGTAAGTTAAAAAGCATGAAATTCACTACTCTCATTGCACAAAGTTGTACCTATGATGTCTGACAGACACTTGATGTTTACTTCCTTATCCATATCCCCATTCCTGTCCCCAGGGCCCAGGCAATATGCTGACCTGTCACCCTCGATAAAAGTTCCAATACGATAATAACACACACTGTTTCATTCTGCAAATGAATAGTCAATCAGGGTTTCCTTTCTAACATTTATAGGCCCAGCTCTCAACATTGCATTAACTCTGACCGATTCCGCTACAACAAGCCACTTTTGAAGAAATCGATTGACACCGTGTCCCTGTACGGAAGTTCGTCCATTTCTCCGTCGTTTTCGTACACAGCCTGGCCTGCTAGGATTAGCTCGTAAAACCCCAAACACTGGCGTGGAAAAGACTGCATTATGCATGAAGCTCAAGTGTATCCATTAAACAAGTTACGATTCTTCAGCCCATATTACTGCTCTGGTAGTAGTGTTTTTTTCCACATATATCACGTGCATAAATAAATATGCTTTTATTTTCTATCAATACGTATCAACAGAAATGGATCGACATATCTACTAATTAACTTCTGGTACATCTCGTGTCGGGAAGATGTATAACAATATGATAATTCTAGTTTATTTTAGGCCACGGACTAACAGAACTACTAATCTGATGGATAATTAATAATTTCAGAAGAAAATAACAAGAAGCCAAACAACTGTGCAAATGAGAGAACAAATATAAAATAAATGTCATACCTAGCTGCACATAAGGCAATAGACTAAGTGTCAGCTGTATATCAGCTCATATCACTATATGGCTTTATTAAATAAGCTCCCTAGAATCTGGACAATGCGATAGTGATATATCAATCTAATCGGGCAAAGTTTCAGTGTTGAGTAACCGCCTTCATCCCTCACATCCCCACCCTAGTACCACCAGTCCTGTACATAAGGAACCGTAACTAAGGTAACCCGTAACTCAAACCTTAGCGTATCTGAACTTAGGTCGCAGATAAGGTTACCTTAAAGTTGGACCACGTACGTATCCCACGGATGAACCCTGGTCTATGCTACATGGCTAGTGGGTGCACCCTGCACTGTACCGTATAACGAGGTGGGCTTTCGGAATACATACAACAGAGTATATATATACACACAGCTGTTACACAGAAAGAGACCCTGGGGCTATGCTACATGTTGACAACATGTTGTGTGACCCTCTCTCTTCCTGAATGTGACGTATCAGGTAGGTGTCAGTTACATGATCACAGTATCTACATATTGCTATTTATTAATCGAATAATTATGTAAGGCACCGTCTTAAAGGCGCATAGTTCGGAAATCTAAACATTTAGTTATTTTTAGATTTGAGGCCGTCTCAGTGAGTACAACCCCACGAGAAATAGCTTGACGAACTAATATAGTGTTAAAGTGACGTGGGAACGACATTGGCGATAATATACCAAGTTGATATGATTGTGAAATGACAATATATGATGTAACATGATGACAGTCAGACTGCCTAAACACACAGTCACACTGAGAATCCATAAACACAAAAACACAAACACACGCACGCACGCACACACACACACACACACACACACACACAAACCACCCACGTGCACACATACAGAGAGAGAGAGAGAGAGAGAGAAACACTTTTATCAGACGAGCTTCAGCGAATTTAATACATAGAGAGTATCCCTAAATACAGGATATAGACGATATCTAAAGACAGGAGATTAATAATCTCTTTATCATCTAACACCAAGCTTAAATACTTCTCTATAAGAAGAAAACATCAACGTGTGAATCAACATATTATTAAAAACAAATGGCAAAAACAGTGTAAATATTTTCAATATTTAAACTTCCATTAATTAGATGATAAATTGTATTTACCAACATGCGAGCCAACTCTGGAGTGCATGACATCTAGATAGTTTTAAACTGTGTAAACGTAACGTTTGCACAAGGAACACTTGAGTCACAGATCATCCGTGTCGCCAGCAAATAAGATCACTCTTCATCAGAACATCATTCCTCTCATCAATTGCTAGTGGGATTGTTCTGTGAATTAATTCTGACATGACATTTAGTTGCAGATTTTTAATTAAATCACGACATACTACGTGCCCAACTACATACCATGTCCTTTATATTCCTTTTACACGTTAATGATAATAGATAATAGAATTCTGTAGGGCCTTAAGTCAATTAGAAAAGTCCACAACGGGCAAGTTCATCGTATGCAATAATGCATGCTGGTACCTTTTGAACTAAACAAAATACTCAAAACAAACAAAAAACGAAAATAGAATAAGACGACTGAAATTCGCTGGGAAGTATCGTTCTATATATCTGTAGCACCGGCTGTTCCAATGTCGGCCAACATAAACTGGTTGGTTATATAAAGGCGACGTCATCTACGCTATCACTATTACTACTGATATCGCTAATGGTCGTACTCGATTGTCAACTACACAGACGTTGACACCATCTACAGCAGGGGAGGACTTTGAAGAGATCTCCCTTCAGCACTCTCGGATTCAGACATTACAAACACAACCAATTGGTGGGTCACTGAGACCTGTTAATGAATTGTGAGAAGAATGTAGGCCACACGTACTGGTTCACTGCGTGTGTGCAGGTGAATTCATAGAATGCCCCCATATCTGTCATTCCTCAGGATTGTCCTGCGCCTTGGTGCAATGTTATATCCGTGTGAAATTGTAATCATTGTAGCCTGGTGCGTCAGCTAGATTGCCAAACAGAAGGGTATGTCGTGATCCGTTTCCTACTTGCCATTGCTATGTCAAATTTCCATTCTTGGAATTCTTGTATTTTATTTAGCTGTAAATGTAAGGAATAGCAACAGTGCGTTATCATTGTATTGCTAAACATTTACTAGGACTTCAATTAGTATTTGTGTTCTTAGATAAACTAGTTCTTCCTGTTACCAGGCAACCATTCCCATCATGCTGCTGGAGGTTCTGGTCACAGTATTGGCGGCCATATTGGCAATCTGTGTGTTCGTGAGAGTTAAGTACCCTTGGGTCAAGGACGACATAAGGAACATAATACTCGGGCTGAAGATGGGGAAGATGATCAAGAAGCGGATAAAGTCTAGGGAGTTTGCTGTTGATGTTCTGGAGAGGCATGCACGCGATCGTCCTAACAATACATTCATCATCTTCCAAGGCAAACAGTACAACTATGATTTCGTGGACAAGAAAGCGAACCAGATTGCTCGAGCTGGACTGAAACTCGGACTAAAGTCTGGAGATATTGCAGCTGTCATGATGCTTAATGAACCTGCTTTCCTATGGACATATTTTGGTGAGAGTCTTTAATATCAAGGTACGCTTTGACTTATTGTTCAAGTTAATGAGTTATATCAATGTTGTAATGTGAATGCAGAGTGCCACATTATGAATCATAGCTGCACTATGTGTGTTCATTAATTAACAGTGATGGAATAATGCAAGACGCATGCTTTACAGTGGAATATAACCATATTAACCATCATATCGATTTAAAATAGACTTGTATGTTATCCAGTCTGGGTTGAAGCAAGCAGTGTACAAAATGCCTGATTGCATGCCACTTGTTGCGGTGTACAGGTCTTCTAAAGATTGGTGTGTCTGTTTGCCTTCTGAACCATCACCTCCGTCTCCAGTCTCTGCTGCATTGTGTACTCACCTGCCAGCCAAAGGTCGTCTTTTTAGGGAAAGGTAAATTGACATAGTCTCATAATAAATGTCAAATGGGAATATAATGATATATGTGAAGTGTTAAAATGGGCGTTATGTCTTGCACAAAGTGCTAACAGCAAGCTAGTTCACCGGCAACAGAGTATATCAGCCGAAAGGTATACATATATGTATATACTTCTAACATACAAGTGTTTTTATTATTATTATTTTTTTATGAAGTAGTATTTGTTGGATGTTTTTTTCTATGAAAGTTGACCTTGGCGCTCTCCTTTGAAGGGGATGAGTTGTGTTCCGCTATGAAAGAAATTGAAGGTGACCTTTGTAACATCCGGGTACTAACACACGATGACGCCGTGTCTGGATCCAGATTTGAATGCTTGCGGAAGTGGACTGATGACGTGTCATCGGATCCCGTTGACGGGAAGTACAGAGCGGAAGTGACGTATAAAGACGCCGCCTGCTACATTTTCACTTCGGGAACCACGGGTAGAATTTCACTCCCTGTTTGTCCAGACTTCTTCAATGATACAATAAATCTGGCCTTAGCACCATTTCATGAAGCCTTCGTATCAAATACCAGAGTCGTGTATAAAGACATTTAGTAGAGGTCTACAGTCTAGATGCTGATTATAGATATTCATGTAAGGGATCCCAGATAGGAACATTTATTGAATAAACCTCCATCCAAGTTTTATGAAAATATATTGCAAACTTGTGTGCGTTACATGCGTGCCTACCACCTCCAAAATTAGTCGAATAGCATCATAATTACTGCAACAAACATTGTGTTGCCTTTCTCTATTACCTATACATCTACTTCAGGACTTCCTAAGGCAGCTGTTATCACTCATATGAAGGCACTCATCAGTCAGGTGGGATTCTCTACTTTCGACTTCAATGAACACGACGTCTTGTACGAAACTCTGCCGCTGTATCACTCCTCCGCTCTCAACATCGGCGTTCTAGGCGTCATGCAAGCAGGTAATTCAATACTGACAATCCAATATATGCAGGTATATTGTTTTTGAGATTCTCTGCCTCACTTTTTAAAAGCCTTCAAAAAGCTTCTCCTGCATATCTCTCTGAACTTATTATCAACCTTTTACCAGCCTTAGATCTGAAGATAAACACTTGCTAGTTGAGCTCTATGCCAACATCAAATCATTCGGATATATATCTTTCTGTCAGTCGCCCAAACACTGGAACCCACTCCCTCTCCATATCAAGCTGTAAAACAACATAGATATTTTCAAATCAAGACTTAAAACTTATTTATTCAGACAATATTGTGAACTTTAAACTATTTGAGCTTTGAGCTTGCATTAGTGCGAGGATATGTTTCTACTGTGCAATACAAATATTCACTATT
Organism: Lepetodrilus schrolli; assembly: GCA_032361225.1. Lineage (NCBI taxonomy): Eukaryota > Metazoa > Mollusca > Gastropoda > Lepetellida > Lepetodrilidae > Lepetodrilus > Lepetodrilus schrolli. The sequence continues at coordinate 13,700 of JAUTBT010007144.1, forward strand.
ATTATTATTATTATTATTATTATTATTATTGTTATTATTATTGTTATTATTATTGTTGTTATTATTATTATTATTATTGTTATTATTATTATTGTTATTATTATTGTTATTATTATTATTATTATTATTATTATAAAGGATCGTCATCAGATTATTGAAAACATAAGTATTTTTGCATAATGCAACCATTTACTAAAAATTAAGAAGCTGACACACGGCTGAATGATTGCCGTCATATTGCAATGCTGCTCTCTACACTAGCACACATGCTTCCAGGTGCCAGCATGGTGCTCGGTGCAAAGTTTTCCGTCAGCAACTTCTGGCGGGACTGTCGGACCCACCACGTGACAGTCATCCACTACATTGGTGAGATGTGTCGGTATCTGGTCAACAAGCCAGAGGTTAGAGGAATACTCTCACGTGTACTATAGTCAACTTACAGATCTGTGTGACATTGAACAGTACTGTCCATGCGTAATATGTCCGCAGAGTGAATTGAAAGTAGTAAATATCAGTATGCTACAGTTGGGTAACAAGGTCTGAGTTTCATGAACGGATCGTACTGTAGTCCAGGCACAAATCAGGTCGTACACAGGACATGACGTAAACCTCGAAATGCGCCAGAACTATCTTTACGACCCTTGAATCGTGGAACACAGCTTCGGCTATTTGCTGGATTAATAGTCCTGACAATGCCACTATAGAAACATATTTCGTATTATCCATTTTGCATAGATATCCAATATCCAAGCATAAGTATGTAGACAGTTTGAACATTGCTTAAACTGCAATTTAAATCGGTGGAGTAAAGTAGAAGTTATACATAACTGTCTTTGTGTTGGCAGTCACCAGACGACGGCATCCATGACATCCGGGTAGCTGTGGGGAACGGACTGCGCAAAGACATCTGGGAAATATTCCAGTCGAGATTTAAAATACCAAGAATAGTTGAATTCTATGGCGCCACTGAATCTCCCGTGGCCTTAGTCAACATCTTCAACAGAGTAGGGAGTGTTGGAAGGTCATCGCCGTTAACGGTACGTCGGTATAACATATGTATACACGTAGTGGTCGGTAGTATAACATATGTATACACGTAGTGGTCGGTATAGCATATGTATACACGTAGTGGTCGGTATAACATATGTATACATGTAGTGGTCGGTATAACATATGTATACATGTAGTGGTCGGTATAACATATGTATACACGTAGTGGTCGGTATAACATATGTATACATGTAGTGGTCGGTATAACATATGTATACACGTAGTCGTCGTATTAACATGTATACACGTAGTGGTCGGTATAACACACGTATACACGTAGTGGTCGGTATAATATGTATACACGTAGTGGTCGGTATACACAATACATGTATACACGTAGTGGTCGGTATAACATATGTATACACGTAGAGATCGGTGTAACATATGTATACACGCAGTGGTCGGTGTAACATATGTATACACGTAGTCGTCGTATTAACATGTATGCACGTAGTGGTCGGTATAACACATGTATACACGTAGTGGTCGGTATAACATGTATACACGTAGTGGTCGGTATACACAATACATGTATACACGTAGTGGTCGGTATAACATATGTATACACGTAGTGGTCGGTATACACAATACACGCAGCCATCCTAGATAACACCTACCAGTATGCCTTCTTAATATCCGTTAAATGATGTAAGTAGACATAATGATCGGTATTTACAGAAAATCAGATATGTTTCTACACGTGGTGGTAGTACACGGGACTATAAATCCGTCGGATTGTGTTTACGGATGTAGTATAGTTATCATCATTGGAAATCGCACACACCACACATATACGTACACGCATATACACACACGCACGCACGCACGCACGCACGCACACACGTACAGACAGAGAGAAACTAAGGGCGTCTTCGAAACCCCGTTCTCGAATTGACTCGGGACGAGAACGGGGTTTCGAACATCGAAAACCAGATTTTCACTCCCCATTGTTTGGCGGGTTGGTGGAGGATCGAACGAAATCACACTCGGTGCGCACTTAAGCGTTCGCAACCGGGAACACGAGATCACGGTTCCCGGGTAACTCGAGAACGGGGTTTCGAATACGCCATAAGTATCTTGGCTTGTTGCCCCTTCGGCCAATAACATCCGGTTATAGGAGCGTGCCTACTGTCCTGTGATCATCATATGTATTTCCTTAGACATTGGTTGTGCGGCGACTTATTCACAGGTTACTTCACTACATGTTTGTTTACTCCGGTGGCTTGTACCTATATATGAACCTCTATATTTCACCTAGAGGATGTTGGCTCCCTTGGAGTTTGTGGAGTTTGACAACGGGGCTCGTCTGCCAAGGAGGGACTTCAATGGCAAATATGTGCGGGCGGGAAAAGGTACACTATCACAGAATAAAATACAGTATAACGGTCTTACCTACTGGTCTTAGTCTGTCACTAATACTGGTTTATACACATGATTTCGCTGGTCTGAAAAATTAAAATTAAAGTACCTGAAGTTGATTGGTGGATTTTAAGACGCTTCACTTATTCCAGGCAAAACTGGGTTGCTGCTCGTTCCCCTCGACAAGGTGAGAACATTCGAGGGGTATTACAACAAACCAGACGATACCGAAAATAAATGTCTACACGACGTCTTCAAACCCGGAGACATGTACTTCAATACAGGCGACCTCTTTTACATTGACAACGACTACAACCTCTTCTTCCAGGATCGAACTGGTGACACGTACAGGTAATAACATTAACTAGTCGGTAGGAGAGACAACCTTAGTAGACCTATATGGAATAGTCAGCTATGACCTCTGGTCAACCATTCTAAGTATCGACTGCCTCCGGTTCCACTTCGGCGTTGCCCCTGGTAACTTGAACTTAATCTGTTTCTAGTGAGTGTAAATTATAGATTTTATTGAAATGCGTCCAAGAACAGTATCCTTGGGAGATGGTCGTCTTTGATTTCCCAATCAATCTCCCCGGCAGTGCATGACCTTGTGCTGCATGTCTTGTCAGGGCCAACAAATACATGGGCTAATTTCACTGCTTAAAGTCTGATGTCGCAGAGGTTTCTACCTATGGTTTTATAAACAATTAAGGATTACATATTTCTGTTTTGACGTTATTCTCTTGAAACGAGAAAGCTGTAATCATACAATTACTTAATGTAGAAGGCAATATTAAATTTCGACAACAATACGTGAGCCTAACTGATGGTACTAACGTCACGTGTTACTCCTCTGCAACATTGTACTAACGTCAGATCTTATGCAAGGTGGCACTAACGTCACATCTTGCCGTCCCTACAGGTGGAAGGGGGAGAACGTGTCCACCAACGAGGTGGCCAACGTGTTGTGTTCTGTGGAGGGTGTCCACGACGCCAACGTTTACGGTGTCACGGTCTCGGGTACGTATAACACGTTAGATCACATATCGTGACGTGTCAAACTGTCAAACAGAGTGTGCGTAGTTCGTGTGTGCTGTTATAAGAGCATGTATTCAACTAGCACACGATCGTTCGTAATGCTACGAGAGTCATTCACCATATTAATATACATATCTATAGGGGTTACGACTCTCGTATCGTTATGATCATTCTGTTGAACGGGACTCATTAGTGTCCATAAATTCGTACACTAGTCTGTACACAACCGTTGGCTTGCAGTAGGTCTACTATACTAGTAGTGGTCAGTAGAATGTAAGTAAACTGTGGTGTTCCTGTGTTTTCAGGCTGCGAGGGAAAGGCTGGCATGGCGGCGATCCATCTAAAAGATGGCGCCACTCTCGGTCAGAAGGAACTGGACACTATAAAACATCGGTGCAGTGAGCAACTTCCGGCCTATGCAAGACCCAAATTCTTACGCGTTCAGAGACAAATGAGTTTGACCAGCACATTCAAACAGAAGAAAGTAGATCTAATTAATGAAGCATATGATCCAAAACAGGTTGATGAACCTTTGTATTTCTATGACAACAAGAAGAGCAATTATCAGCCAATCAGTGAGGACATATATGAGAACATCGTGGCTGGCAGAGTTACCATCTGATAGTGGGATCTTACATCTTCGGGATTGCACTCTAATACCACACAGATTGATCATTGCATCTATATAGTAGTCTAATCAGTTTGTTCTGGGATATGGTCCAATCATTCTGAATGCCAATGGTGGTACCTGATGGATTGTAACATATCAGGTTTTGATATTCTAAGATATGTTTGTAAATGTCGTGTACGTGATGCCCCTTGAACTAAAAGAATTGAATGAAATGTCGGAAGAAATTGTCTTTCAAGACATACCAGGATTCAGACACGGCTGTATCAGAGTTTCGGGGCTCTACATGGTTCATGGGGACAATCTTGAGTACCAAAGACCGGGGTATCTTACCGGGGTATCTTACTGCACTTCGATGAATGGCCGAGAACCAGAGAGTATTCCTGCTCCATACTGAAACACACAATGGTGTCACCTTAGGCAGGTGGCGAAAATGCTTCTGTTCATCCAGCAGAGAATGGGTACCCGGTAGGATGAGATGGACATGTGCATACCTTTTAGCCTTGAATGGCATCATGCCCGGGGATTTGAGAAGGAAAATGTATGCATTTATGAACACGCTTTTGAGCGAGGATGTAAATGTGCATTGTTGTTATTATTATTATTATTATTAGTGGTGGTGGTAGTAGTAGTAGTAGTAGTAGTAGTAGTAGTAGTAGTAGTCAAAGCTCTGTCATTAAAGGTGATCTAGGATTAGTAGATCTAAAAGAAATGCAGATTCATTTGTTATAGTCTCCACAATATTCAGCTCGTGTGTTATAAATAAATGCATGGTGTGTCTACTACTAGTATCAGAACATCTTAAAGCTGCTCACTATCCTGAACCAGAATTACAATCCTTCGGCTACTGATATGCTGCTCATGCGGCACTGTGGAATTCTATCATAACAGGTATCAATGGTGTGATACCCTTACGATATGGTCCAATTGATGTACTCACAGAGAACAGAGATATCTAGTGGATAATATACAGAGTTACTGACAAGAACATTAATATATGACATTGAGTGAAAATACTATAAATGGTGAACCAAGGTAACCCCTAGGTCCAGGGCTGGCGTTACCCAGTAACCGAGAGTGTAACGCAAATGGATCTACCTGATGTACAGTAGGGTGAGGTATTTTATGCAAAAACATTAATTTGGATAAATAGGATTACTTCATGTTAATTGTAGTGTGCAAATGAAGCTTTGATACAAACTACAATTAGGTAATAGCTAAATGTATATCATATGATATAAGTTGTCAATTGTGCAATACATATAAACTAGAAGTATAATATAGATAAGTTGAATAGGTTGTCGAATTTGTATTGTCCAAACATGTCATATCAAGTGAATACAATGACTAAACAGACAATAAGACTTCTCTTTAGACATCCGTTAACATGGATGGTAGCAATGTTGTGTTGGGAGATAATAAAACAATAGACGTACCTGACTCCTAATTGGGTTAACTAATCTGGTGTCTTAATGCATGAAGGATTATTGCCTTCATTGCATAGCAATTATTTCTTTCTATTTATATCCTTAATTAAACAGTACTTGAAGGACTTCTGCAGTGGCACGTTTAAACTGCTTGTATTATTTTGAAATATATTAAAACACCATATGTTGATTTACCTATTTTTTGAAATATTAAATAATTTATTTTTTTATAACTTTGATAATTCCCTGCCACTATCCCTCAAATTATCTCTATTGTTGAACTCCTTGAAAACAGCCCTCAACACTCACTTCTTCCAACTATTATGTTTAAATATGTGTAATACTATTTGAATGAATTCGTAGATGGATATGTCGCAATATAAACATCCATTATCATAATGAAATGACCAAGTCTGTTAATGAGACAACTTGTGAAAAGTAACTCCAAGGTTATAATTGCAATGCAAGCACAATTAAAAGTATGTTTGTGTTAAGAAAGACTCAGAAATGTTAATAATTTAATGTATGTTCATTATTTGCCAAAACATAAGGTTAAGAACAGTTATAATGACAATGCAATATATGGTAAGTTTTATATATTAACCTCGATTATCCAGCCAATAGGATTATAACTCGCATATAATTATTTTAAAAGATAATTTAGATAATCAAACACTAATAAACATCAGTAAATATACCCTTAGAATGTGAATAGCATAATGTTATAAATTATTGGTTTTATAATATATAACAGCACTATATTTTTTATACTGACTGGATAATCGAGGTCAACTGATGAAAATTGCAATTAAAGAAAATGCGTAACTCTTTCAAGTATGATGGTTAAACGATTCTACTCAGAATGCTTAACGGGTGATTTCTAGGCCTCTTTTCAGAGTTGGCCTCGTGACTAAATGCCAAACTAAGTATGTATGAATTATCCCAACACATCGCAGATCGAGAATCGAACCCGAGAGTTATCGGCCTTAGTTCAAGCAAGTTTTTAATTTCTAGTGTTAGTGTATCGCTTTTGTGAAAATAATTGTGTAAGTAATTAATTTATATCTGCAGGTTGATAGTTTCGTTTGGTTTAGAAGGGTTCTACTCTCGATTATCAGTGAATTGGTATATCTAGAAATATATAGGCTAGTCCAAAATCCAGACGCCTGTTTTAGCCGTCTGTTCAAATTTCATTGAGTGAACTTGAAGACTGTTTTCGCTCAGCTGTCAAGTGTCAACAAGAACGAGCGGCATATAGGTCTAGAAAAGTTGATGAAGGTGTACAGGAGGGTGGGTGTACAAATGAGTGTGTACAGAATACACTCACTAAGTTAGTAAGCTCAACTGTTGGGCCTATACATCCTCAATGGATTTGCAACTTAAATAAATTAGTAAAATAAGAATTTCTGACTTAATACCATCGTATAGATAATCATTATATTAGCTTATTGTCAACTAGCAATAGATCTATGGGTGTGTCTGATTTTAGTGGCATATGTAAATACAAATATCGCGTGTGGTAGCACAATGGTAGAACACTTGGACTTTGGAGCCAAAGGTTCCAGGTTCAAATCCCGCCCCGGGGCCCGGCATCAATGTTCGCGAAAGTTACCTTTCTGACGCAATATTGATAGTATGCGCTGTCTATAGAGTGTAGAATTTCAGTACCGTCATTCAACTGTAAAATAAATAAAATGAGTGAGGTAGAGGATGCATTACCCCGTACGCTAGCTCAAAAGCATCGCTCATGTATTCAATAATTGATACTATATTTGTCATACCAATACTGATGATTCAGAAGGCAATAAGCTGATAACGTCTTGTGTTGTATTCCCTCTTACAGATGCCTGAGAACCGTACAACCTGGCTAGAAAATCCACAGCAATACAAAGCGACTGATGCCTCATTCACCGATACGTGGAAGGTGTGTCCTCGTAATAGTAATATACAGTAATACCATTCACTCAGTAATACAGTTAACCTTGGTCTGTACGTAGTCTAGAAATCCAGACGTCTATCGCACCAAATGCATTTAGCTATAAGAGAAAAACACACGATTTCGTCAAGTAGCCTGGACTTCTTTAAATTCATACAAATATGATTTCAATACTATGAAAAATAACGTTTACTGTACTCCTCATCATCAGTGTCGGTATTTTACTGACAAAAGTAACGTCGTTCAGGAATATAAGATCCCACTGTCTAGTATAAAACAGAACGACTGTAATTTCCTATGAGTATCTCCTGTGTTTATAGGCTATGGAGCGCTTAGTGGACAAAGGACTTGTACGATCCATCGGGGTATCCAACTTCAGCGTTAACCAGTTAAAACGACTTCTAGCTTCTGACCTGAAATACAAGCCAGCGAATGTCCAAGTAAGACGTGTTCACGTGCATAAACACACATTTATAGTAATCATGTGGTAATAATGTGTATACGGGACAGCAAGAAAGGTGTTGTAAATGTCACTAAGCGCAATACTAGAATGTTGGTAATTTGGCTGATGTTCAACAATTGTTATCATACTCATTGATGCCCAACTTTCAGGTAGAAATCCACCCCTATATGAACAACACAGAACTACTGAACTTCTGTCAAGAACACGATATCACAGTGACGGGGTATTCTCCACTAGCTAAGGGAGGCAGTCAATAGTACGTGCTCCTATACCTCTGCCACAACCTGGTCTTGGAATGGTTTACAGCAGCTTGGAACATCATCAACAAGCCGTAAACCTTTGCAGTTGACTACCTCCACCATTCTATGTGTTTTGTGCCTTAAACAACGATTTGCTTAATATGTTTATGTAAATAAACCTGATGTAGGAATAGTTTTCCGTAGCTTGGAACATCAACAAGCCGTACATCTTTGCAGTTGACTACCTCCATCATTTTATGTGTTTTGTGCCGTATTTTCATTCATAATGTAGCTAGGAGCATGATTTCAAGGTAGCTTTGGTATGCCATTTAATATTGAACTCGTTAAAAATATTATTATTATTAGTGTCGGTCACGCTACGCCATGTTTGTTGGAAGAGGAAGTTGTGAGGAGCATAGCACAGAAACACCAAGAAATCACCTGCTCAGGTAAAGCGTCTTGTTTAATTATTTACAAATACACAAATATATATGGATCACGTTTGTGCCTTTAGCATTGAATGTTCTGCTTTATAAATCTAAACATGCTTATTAGATATCTTAGGTTTTCGCCATGTTCAACTTTAAACGCAATAATTCCTGGGTATTACGTCACACAAGTTCGTTGATCACGTGATATTTGACAGGAATTCTCGCGTTTGAAGTTAAATTAATTGCTATGTATTTCAGGTTGCACTCCGGTGGGGGGTACAGAGAGGATACTCTATTGTACCGAAAAGTGTCACCCCAAGTAGAATAGCAGAAAATATGCAGGTTAGCACATACAATAATATATATTTGAATAGTTAGTTTTCTAAATGAAATTATTTTAGTTCAATGAATGCAGTAAATGTTTTATTTTGTTTTTAACCCGCAACATCCGTAGCGCTGAATGTTGCAGTAAACCTGCGAGCATCGGCTGGTACTGACAAGACCAAGGATGCAGTATAAGGAATTAATCTTCTTCAAGCAATTTGAAACTAACATGCTATTCTTGGTGTTGGATTCAGATTTTCGACTTCGAATTGAATGACGAGGAGATGAAAACTATATCTTCGCTTAATAAAGATCTTCGTCTTGTTCGGTTACATGGGTATGTATCCGAGGATCCGCCTGAACCTCTACGTGTATACCGGACTGCGACCTTTGGTTTCTACTTAGAGCCTACCCATAGAACATCGACACTTCACAGACGTAGATTGCAAGCGTCATATCCTTGAAAAGTGCCGTATTTGCAGGCGACAAATCCTTGAAAAGTGCCGTATTTACAGGCGACAAATCCTTGAAAAGTGCCGTATTTGCAGGCGACAAATCCTTGAAAAGTGCCGTATTTAAGGAGTTTAAATAACCCTCCTACACACACCCATACCGTATACCGATGGAAAGCTTAGAGTTAGTTAGGTATGAAATGTAACTGTCAAGTGGTGCAGATTTTGTAGGTAAAATGTCAAACAATGTCTCCGTCACCACATGAACTCTACGTATAGTCAACGAGTCATAATTACACTACGTTTTATATTAGTTTCACGAGTATGATCGGTGTACTGATCTGCTTAATCTGATAAAAGTCAATTTTCTATTTACAGGTTTGAATCATTTCCGGAATATCCATTCAACTAAGCGCTTCTTCAAGAACTAAAGATCAGTCAAAGAAATAAGGACACGAATGGAGTAGGACCTGAAGAGCTGATGTCATTACAGGGTCGTCATCACGCTACTCGTCTTAGTCGAGCGCTACTGTGACTAATTGAACTAACTAAATTATTAGCTTATCGTTCATTGAAATTGTTGAATCTTGTCAGAGACCTGTAGAATTTTCTCAGAAGGTACTTGAGCGTTGCCAGAAACACGTGGACTCGTAAGTTTCATCGTAAGTTTGTTGTAGCGTAGTTTTTCAATGACAGCATCTAAACGGATGTACCGTCCAATGTAGTCGGGTAATATTATCCCGGTAAGGCGTTCATATAGATTACACGTTATTTCAGTCTCCCCTACCCCAATATCAACACAGATCATCACGACCGTGCTGAAATACGGTGGGAAACGACGTTGAACCCGAAGGCATTCATTAGGACTTCGCATGTTTCGTATTATAACCAACCCATTGTTTGCGAGGCCATGTTAGAACTATAAACATTACTATTTTGAATTATACTACACATGTCGTTCATATGAAACACTGGAAATAAATACAATTATTTTTAATTGTTTTAATATATTTTATTTGTCATCGCCTCAGTATACACATCATATAATAAATACTTACATATCTTCTATTAGAATACAAAATCAATACAATATATATTTTATACCTCTACCTAATTTATCCCGTTTTATAAATACATACTATAAAAATAGTAGGAATACGACTGCTTCAGGTGCAATAACGTCCATCACCCTTAGTTTGTGCATGAGACACAACTTGCTAAAGCATTTGACAATAGCTGAGAGTGTTATTAGCACTGTGTATATCTGGTCAGATCCTGAGCCATGCGGACAATCATTTCAAAACGTCCCGGTGACCGAAACGCTTTCATGTATGCTATACTCTGTGACGGTAGAGTGTCGGTGAAATATATCATCTGAAAATTTGAAAATAAATACAAAGTGTAAGGTGCATATTTACTGATTTAAAGAAATAAGGAAATATGGTATTAAAAAAAACCACAATTATACATGTATAGGAACCCTTCAAGCCCATACTTTCTGGATTATGGATATTTACTATATCGGATAACGGAAAACATCTTGCTTTAAATTTGGCTTCGACTAACGGTCTTCGAACCTTCAGCTTTGTAACTACTAGTGTGCTAAACACTGTGCTGTCCATTCACTAGCTGTGACTGAAGGCCACTTTGGGAAAGTCATCTTCTAAAGCACGGGCCAGGTGCCTCTTTAATTACGCCAATTAATAGCAGTCACAGAGTCTTGCCATCGAGGAATGCATGCCGGGAAAGTGTCGTGGTTGAAAAGAGCCTCGGCATACTTTCCTTGCTAATGATCTTTTCCACACCGATACTTTCCCCGCACACATTCCTCAGGGAGTAGAGAATAAAGTATCCTAGTACCTTGACAGGGACATTGGAGAGGATTCTGAAGCAGTTCAAACGAATGCCCTCGTCCGTCATCATTTTCCGAGTGATTTCCATGTGATTCTTCAGCATGCTAAAGTATTTGGTGGTAGTGTACCCTGGGAATGAATGGATGAGGGTACTGGGGGATTAATGGGTGGTACTGATAAGATCTACATTTCACCAAAGCCTGGCAAAGGGTCGTACTGTAGTCGGGGGATTAAATTAAGGCGCACGCCATGCTTTTACTATAACAGGAAGTGACGTAAACCTATATTTACATCCGGACTACAGATACGACCCTTTCGTGAAACGATGGCTAGAAGTTTAAATGTTAAAGGCATGTAGAATGTTCTTCGATTCGTTGATAGTGTCAGTAGTATATGACAGAAGATGTGTACACTCCAAACGTCATTTCACCTTACTTAACGTCGCATTTGAATAGATTTGGGGCGTAAGACCAACTTTATTTTGGAATTAGATTTCTTAGATTAGGTCACGTGCATGAACAAGTTTACGGTCTAAACGTTACGTAGAATCGATGAATGGAAGTGAAATTTTGTGTTCTGTTGTTAGAAAATAGATAGGCTGCTGTATAGTCCTGTTCTCACCAGTCGTATCGAAAGCCAGGCGTGCTATCTGTATAGTGCCAGAGTTAAACGAGGTAGTCATCAGGTTCGTCATGTTGACGCCCAACTCGGCAGCGAACAAGGAACAACTATACAGAGGAATGGTGACGTAGTTTATCCTCTCACGGTAGAGCCGGCCCGTGAGTTCTGACCATGCGCAGTCGCTATTCACCTTGATAACTGGACATTGAAGAATATAGTGATAGCGTGAAACCAGGTACCGATTTTTAATTTTTAATTTTAATATTTTTTTTGACTGGGGATTTAAGTCGCTTTCAAGATTCTTTCACTTATATCACGACTTGTCAGTTTAGGGCAGGAGGAAACCCGCAAC
>JAUTBT010007155.1:0-25866 GCA_032361225.1 Lepetodrilus schrolli
GAAGAAGAAATGCCATAACGTGTTTAACAACGATCTTATGGGTAGTTGATAAAGACACATGACATGGTATGTCGAAAACGAATCAGTAGTTATTTGTAACAAAGGGAAAACATTGGCTCATAATGAAAGAGTGATCCTTCGTCATTGTGCTAATAAAACCTTAAAGAATCAATCCGAAAAAATAAAACATCGAAATTTATTGCGCTATACATGACATTGAAGAGCACCGGCGTATGTATATTGTCAGTAAAACAAGAAAATAATAGCAATCATTTTAGGGGTGAGAACCGTATAGTATATTACTATTCACGTTTTATAAATTATTATTTATCTTTTCATATAAATCCTATAGTATACATGTGACTACATTTTCATGAAATGTAATGTTCCGCCATGTGGCGTTTCTAAACGTGCATATGGCAACAAACTAGGCAGTGTGAGATTTATAATGGAGAGATCTTAAAGTACTAAGTAATACCAATTATTCTCATTAATGTATCAAACCCATTTCTGCAAAAGAGGGGGAAAAACTCTTGGACAAATGTATAATTACTAGAACATTTCGTAGCATACGGTTCTGCAGCTAGATTGTAATTAATTATACGGTTCTTTATAACTGCGATTGTGTTCCCAATGCAAATATCAAGGCAGTATTGGCGGCCTTTGTGCTACAGTTATCAAAATAGTAATAAGTAATAATGTACCGCGCTAGTATTTCCGTGAAATGTGTCACATCCTATTGTTAAGCAGGATGGCCGCGTGTGCTAAAATACATAAGACACGCGCAGTGTTACCTTCACGTCGACGAACATATGCTATCCTGCATTAAACAGTTCTAGAAATAACATAATAGAGTCAACGTTACAGAAGCAATCCTCGCCGACTTCTGTTCTTTTGGTGGAACTTCCGGAATTGCATTCTGGGATTGAAATGCAAAGAACATCACTTACGAGGTTTACTAATTTATGGAAGATTATAAGTTAGTTATCTGCCTTTAATAAACCATTCTTCTTCTTCTTCTTCCTCTTCTTCTTCTTCTTCTTCTTCTTCTTCATCTTTTCTTCTTCTTCTTCTTCTTCTTCTTCTTCTTCTACTACTACTACTCTCATATTAATATAGTGTCTAAAATTTAATAATAATTTAATAGTAATTTTATAATAATTAATGTGTCACTGATGGTACCGATAATAGATAATAAGGATGGATACTAGATGATTCATACACACATTGATTCGTTATTTTCCAAGAATTGGATTTGAATTTGAATCTTCGAATCCGAACCGTCAAGTAATAGTCCGGTGCGCAACCTCGTGTGTCATCGTCTAGGAGGTTGGCGGACGATTCCACATCGGAGTGTTATGTATCTGTCCGTGCTACATTACATTAAGCGCACTGAAGCGAGATAGTAAAATATTAAAGGAAATGTTAACTATGCCACCTATACCTTAGTCATTTAATATAATTTAAAGTTGGACAATGGGATACCTAGCCCCGAGGTTACGAAACAATCTTGCGTACGAAGATGCTCAACTCAAAGTTTTGTTCACAAATCCCCATACGAAATGTTAGTTGAGCATGAAATCATACCAATAAAGGTTTCACAACTTTACATCTAAACATCTATACTACTGTTTAGGCACAGAATCTGTTTGAATACTGCAATCCTCGTTTAATGATTCATGTCTCCTAGAGTTATCTTCCCTGTGTGTACAAACGTATATTCATGAGTAATATAAAGTGTAGCAGTATACGTATCGTGCTTTTACACGGCCCGTGTATGGATATACCCCCATTGCCGTATAATCACCATTATAGTTCGGGCTAAGCGGAAGTAATTCTATAGAGCTATTGTAAAATATATACTGTATTCAAAATTAAATTATCTCATGATCAGATAGTTGTCATGTTAATTTCTCTAATGTAGAGAGTAGAGTGGATAACAAAAAAGACAAATGATATGCATACTAGGTATTTTGCATGTTGCCATTTATAACTCAAATTTATAACTCTAATACATGTATTAATTACTGTATGCGCTAATTAATGTACACGAGCGGCGAATTCCTTAGAGAAAAATAAAGTTTATTATTAATTTTGTTAATGAGATGCATTATACATCCACTTCGACACCTCCACAGGAAAATAAAACCCACACAATTTCATCCCGCATTATCCTACTATACGTTACGGTAACGGGTGAACATACACACCATAACGGCGTTACTAGCTACCTGAGGTGTTTACGATATTCAGCCGACAGCATACGCCACGTGATGAAACGAGTACATGAAGACGACAGGCTAATTGATATCTCCTACAACGATGCGATCACTTTCTCATTTAAAAAGAAACCCCTAAATATCAGCCGTGTCATTACGACGATGTCAAGCGTGGTGTTTCTAGGTGGGTATGTGTCCACCCTTCCCGACGGTCGCACGCCAACGCCAAACACCTCTACCTCTTCACGGGCAGGAATCACCTGGGGTACAGCCACCGTCAAGTCTGTCCGTCGCACCCCACGTTCGCCTATGTCGCGACCCCTCCCTTGCCATGTGTCCCCAAAGAAAGAACACTTCACAGGAACCGTATGTGGGTGCGTTTAAAGTGTTCTTTTTCTTTACTGCCGAGTTAGGTGTAGACATAACCCATTAGCGTTTCATTCGCTCGGAAGTATAAAGTCCGTGTAAAATCGGGGTCGGTCCGCTGCCTCATTGTGTCTCTACCCAGCGTCCTTTGTATCCCCACCCTCGCTCAAGCGTGTGTATCTGAGCGCGATCACGTGACAGGACCCCCCCCCCCCCACACACACACACACACACACACCATAGTACAACAAGTGTACTAGCGAAACACGAATTTTAAAGAGCCAATGCAACAAAGCGTCTAACGTTAGGGTTTGCTCCAGTATATAGTAATCTGCTGGGCGATGGTTGTCGGGGGTTGGGGGATGGGGGGTGGAGGAGGGGAAGGGGGGGATCTACGCCGATACTAGGTGTGAAATATACAAAATGGACTCCCGGAAGCCATCCACACTAAGTCTTATCGGTATGATGTATACCGCGGTGGGTTATTTCAATGGATAGATAGGGGTAGAGGGAGTTACAATAGTTCCACGATGATGATATACCAGCGAAAGCTAAGGTTGAACGTAATTGTATTGCTTAGCATATCGTGTACCCGTAGCCGTGCCACACGGCTCCTCATGCTAATCCTTTAGCATTGGCCATTGACAGCATTGTAGATCTGGATTTTCTTTCACTGAAATGCTGACGCATTTTCCCAGCTTGTCTCTAACGAACACGTCCTGGTTCCAAAGTATGAGACTTAACTTCTCCTACAAGTATGAGCACTTCTCCTACAAGAACTATGAGTTGCCTATACTAGTATCATATTGTTTGGTCTAAGACGTAAACACAGCAGCAATGCTAGTAATATTCAGACAAAAAAATATTGCGTGAACGAGCAAAACAAGTATCGTCTCCCACTCAACAAGATATATAATTAACAGGCAAAAATAATATTTATGATAGTCTTCACGTTTAATAGAGAGCACTCATATTTTCATAACTAACAAAAGAACAATAATAATGAAGTCAAAATAAGAAGAAGACGTTGCAGGCCCGATATATATATATATATATATATATAAATGATATCTCGTTTTAATTGCAATAGCCTACAGGAATGTGATAGTTAAAAACAAGTACCATCACAAAACTTCACTAATCTACATGCAGGTATGTATAAATTTCACACCTCAATCTTAAATTAATTAATAATAATGTTCTTCTACTTTATCCTTAATGTGCTAACCTCCAAAACAAACGCGTTCGCCTGTGGATGTTTCGATAAAGAAAAAGAAAAAGAACGGAACAACGCTCCCATTAAAGTTGTGGTTCATGTTAGATGTTATTAAGACATGACAGGGAAGTCGCTGCATGCATTCGGGTCTTGCAGCGTCTAGAACTGAGGGAGGGACTGTTTGAGTGGAGTATACGGGTACCGACGGAACAATGAGGTGAAGACAACCTTTGCGATTACAAACATTATCACACCCTTATGTGATCTGCGGAAGCTACATGCGTAGTTAATGAGACTTGTAACATTTCCCCAAAGTGAGATGGACCAATACGGGTCAATTACCCGTTTAAAATATTTAGAGTATGTTTGTTAAATTTGCTAAATTATAGACATAATAAAATTGTCTAATTTGAAGTTTTTTTCAACCACGTGCAAACGTGGGCTAAAGAAAATCGATATCCCAGCAAACAAACTGATCTGCGCATGCGTGGATGTTTGTTAAGAAAGCCGTTATTTCATTGGCTGCTGGTAGAGCTGATGTTGCTCTTGGATGCGACATTAATCCCGTTATGAACTAGTTGTTAAGCCTTGTTGTAAAACAGTGACGTAAACATAATTATCCATTTATGAAAATCGGATTAGTTTTGTGAAGATGTGAGATATTTTCAGCTTCGTTATCAGCTATCCTTGATGTCAGCTGGTCGAACAAGAAAGCGAAATAGTAAATGGATAGTGGATAACTATGGGTATTTTGTTATGACAAACGTGGCCAAATCTTGAGGGAATGGACAAGATCAATAGTAAAGCATTAATCTAGTATTGAATTAATCGATCCGCTTTGACCATTACGAATTGACATGAAATAGAACTTATATTATAAACTATTCTTAGTAACAAATAACGCAGATCACTGAATCAATTTCCGTTGTTGTTCATATAAAAGGATAGCTATATAATTGAAAGTTTATGTAATATTTTGAATGAGATAGTTGAAAATCGTAGCGTCGAGTGTTTTAAACAAAATACATGTTGTTTTTTTCGTTCAGTCTTAGCAATGTTAATAAATGACTTTTAAAAGAAAAATAACTGCCACAAATATTAATACATGATATGCAATTTAGAACAGTACTAGTTAAATTAGATGAATTGCAGTTATAATTTTATGATTTCACAAACTCTTCCTTTAACAGGAAGAGCCTTAGATAAGTGTATTTAAGATTGCGAAATATATTGAGAACATATACACAAATCACAGACAGTAGAAATAAACAGACAACAATAATGACTAAGTAATACATGAATACATTCACGCTACACGTTCAATCTCTGGCCATATTTTGCATTGTTCAATATTCAATTTGTACAAGTAAAGCATTGTTAAAATATAAGACAACATTCTTTTGTTTCAGCCTTCTACTACAACCTAAACAAAGAAATATTCTGCTGTACAATAAATTGCTAAGAAAGATGTATGATATACGCGTATACACATTATGCAATAATTATAAGTATTAACGCGTCACAATAGAATGTTTGTTAGTGTTCACAATTGTTGCAGACATGTTAGCCAGACAAAGGAATTAATATAAAAATCAAATGTAACTCGTAATAAAGTACAATCGTTACAAAATATATCCTCAGTGTACAAAATAGTCCATATGTAGAAGGCATGTGCCATCCACATTTAGCCAGCCAGCGCATAAATACATTAGCGAGCGGCTCCATTGATCGCCCACCGCCACACAATGGCCTATTTTCATAATAATAGCCTCTGTTGGAACGGATATGGCGTCAAACAACGCGCATTGCATGTCGGGGAGGAAAAGTTTTCAAAGTTTTTAGCGCCAAATGGCTGAGAAACCCCTGTACGTGTATTTAGTGTCCTGCCACGAATATAAGTTGGACATTTTAACCTAAATCATAGGAAAGACAAAGACGAATGATTTCTCCTTGCATTACGACGGCAGTGGGGCAGCACAATGTCGTTGACGGGATTTGGTTGCGGTTGTAAATACGACATCTGCTTCTGTCTCTGCTGTTGACGAGATTTCCAACTGATTTACACTTGGACCAGCGATAATTATGTCTATATTTTAATGTGATTGGATAATAACACGGTGAGTGTACGCGAAGGAGCGACCAAGTTCTGTAGAACAGTGCTTGTCTGGAGTGGAGCCCGTAGGGGCGAGACTCCTCACTTCCATGCACACTGCAAAGTAGCAAATTTGCAATCTCCAACTTCACAGTTGTAATTACCCCGACAGGGGCTTTTTTTCTTGCCAGACATTAAAGAGACAAGCCGAGAGACATAGAACCAAAGAAGTGTCTCCACCCCTTTTTAAGTTGAGACAAAACCCAGATCTGCATCTCAGTATGAGTGGAGAGTTGAGACGTTAAAGTCGGCCCCCCTCTTGTGTTCCTGCTTCATAGTAGCATCTGGTCTGGAGCAATAGCGCCGCCATAACCCTCTTTCTACAATATGAGAACCCGTCATTACATCTCGACAATCCAGGGTAGCCCTCCCCCAACCCCTCATGCAATCAGTCACTTCTTCTTGCACTATGAATTATTCATGGTTCCATGCCAAATCTGAGGAACGAGAGCGGCAAAGCCTGCAGCGCGCCGAGTAACGGTACATTCCCCTCTTGTCAAATTAGGGAAACTATAAGGAGCTTGCTTTGTTTTTGGGGGCTTTCACTCCCCTAGTAGGGGGTCGGGTGGCTATTTTCTTGTTTCGACTCCATTTCCCTTCCTCGGTATCTTTAATTTGTCCCCTACTAATGAATATTGCATCTGCCTGCGAGAGAGCAGGTGATGCAAGAGTTCTGCTTCAAAGCTGTCGGCCGCCACCTCGTCAATGCGTGTGTATGCGTCAAGATAGAGGCCATGCCCCACTCCCGCTAAATTGCTATTACGTACAAATTATTAAGCATACTGAGCAATTGCCAGTGGGACAAAAGCCAGCTTTTCCTCAACAAAAGTTGCCCATATTCTCTGTTGAAGCTGTGAGCCGCGCTCACACAGCCGCTATTAAACTAACGGTACCCTCGTACACGTGGCTTGCATTAAGACCCATAGTTCTCTTGTCAGATTACATAGACTCCTTCATCAGAAGCAAGAACCTCTGAAGGAAAAAAACTTTCATTGGTCCACGCCTCGACAGCCACTGTTTCCACTGCAAATACGAATATTTATTCATACGATTTCATAACAAGGCGGAAAAGTTTTGCACTTAAATGGTCTTCGTCTACTTAGTTGAATTTGAAGTGATTGTCGTTCTGACCACCGTCTCTCACTCAAACATACCTTAGACTGACAACCATCTGCCGGCTCAACATAACAACATGGCAATTGTTTCTTTGTCGGGGCAAATTGTTGGTTTCTTTACCAGAACTACAAAGAATCTGTAGAAGTCCTGGGCAGTACTCTAAGGGTGCATACTCATTTGCATACCTAACCTCTTTGGAGAGTAGTCTAGCGTTCACCCATTATAGTTTCAGGACTAATTTCGAGCTAAGAACCGATAAAAGGACAAAGAATTAAATTCATGATTAAATCTTATTTCTCGAATCCGTTGTTGAGAACGTGTGTTGACTATTCTCTGCGAATCCATCAGTCTTGCTGACGAGGACATAGGCGCCAAGTTTCACAAAGACGCCCATACGATAGACCCTTTTCCAAAACAGGCAACTCTACAGTCTAGACATATTAATTGACTTTTTTTGGCGCATAACATCGCAATCTTTTGTCCCCAACATGGAAAAACATATTCAATATTAAATATCATTAGTTTTGAGTACCTCATGAGCCAGTAGAAGAGCATGATCGCGCCGGTTCTAGGAGCTCTCAGACTTTGGTAAAAGTTAAGAAATCTTGGATATAATGCCCTTCAGTTTGACGGTGCTCTTGGCATTATTTGCGAGGCTTGAAGAGAAAATGGCTGATAGCTTTGTAGATAGAAAGTAAAGGAAATCAAGTACCCTTCTGATTTTCTTCATCTCTCGTCTTGGGAACTCATCCACACGTAAACCTCCAAACACCTGACCTGTACCCCGGGAGAAGACTTTTAATGATATAGGGGGGAGGGGCACGACACATAATCGAGGCATATTAAAATTCAAACCCATAGAAGCGTATTTTATTTCACCTTTCACTCTCTGCAAATCACTTTAGTTTGGATTTGCTGTATAACCTTTCATTGTGGTTTCTTGATTGTCAGCTAATCAGGCGCACGTGCTTTGGGCACATATAGGATAAAGTTGTGTTTTTTTCTGACGGAGTTTAACAGGTGGACAGTTCTGTTGATGACTCATAAGAACTATACAGGTGTAGACTCTTATGCACCAATGCTTTACACCTTTGTAGGCGTTCATTGCTCTTGTAACATCAGATGTCGCATGTAATTGGATAAGTGTTTGGGATTCGACTTCAAATTGACTGTTCTGGCAATAATGCATGCAACACTGGTTCATTAAAACCAATTAATAGCAGCGATATGACTTTCTTTCAGTTATGTTTCAAGTTTTGAAACGCACTTTGCACATTAGACTATTAGTCTTATAACTCGAGCATGTGTTGCGACAATGCCTAACAGACGTTATGAGTGTCTATCATTGGTAATACAGTTCGAAAACATAGTACCGTAGAGAAGTCTTTAACAGTAACTCCATGGACTACAGTTGGATACAGTCTCACTGCATCACCATCATCACAGTCTGTAGCAAATATCTGCTCTCGGCTAAGATATCTTTCAGATCTGGGACCCGTTGCACAGAGTAGTTGTAGTTACAATTGATTGTAAATCAAATTTTTGGAACCCGCTACAAATGTACATCTGGTTGCATGAAACATGTCTATCGCTACAATAGTTGTAGCTAACCATAGTTCAGTTGCACGACGCTCTTGTAGGCAATTGCAATAGTTGTAGCTCTGTCTTATTCAGATAGCCTACAAGAGCTTCGTGCAACCCAATTCCATTTGTAGAAAACTCTACGAGGGTACCGTAGCGCTGTAAGAGTGTCGTGCAACTGGACCAATATTATCGTATTGTAGTGAAAAGATGTTTAATGCAATGGATTTACACTTAATTGTAGGTTGTTTCCGAAATGTTGACTTACTATCAATTCTAGCTACAACTCTTCTGTGCAACGGGCCCCGAACAGCATTAATTTCATGAAGTTTAAGGATTCTACAGGATCTTAGTTGAACTATGGTTGGTTTTGAAGCCATGTCTTTCGGTGGTACAGTACACTTCCGGTAATGTTGTTTGCAAGACAGAAACATGAACTGTATGTTCTCTACCGTAAGACCGTCATTATAGAGCTACTCACGTTATCCACAGACTTATCACACTAGGTTCACATTTAGGAAAGTGATTGCCATCACTTTTGTCTGATCAAGGTCCAATGTCATAACATGACATTCAGTTAAACGTACATGAGGTGGGCTTAATACATACCAATAAGCTTTTCGAAAACATTCCGTCACCCACTGTACTGAAGAATACATTAGCAGTTACGTTTTGAAAAACTCCATAGTTATTATCTCTGATTTGATCGTCTATATATAGTAGCAATATTCAGAAATAATAATCGCAAAAGCTTTACGTAATTTAGAGTTATCTCCCTTGGTATTAATTTATCCGGACCAGTTATGTAAGATTGTTATAATAGCGAACTGGCTGTATCGATTTACCATCAAACAGACAATCATATATCTTATCGTCCCTATTATGACCCTTGCATTTATATACTTATCTTTTGCTGACTTTTAGAGAAATAACAGCATTCATGCTAGTAAACCAGTAGGCACATTCCAGTTTAAGCACACTGGGTGAACTGATACAGTTGTAGATCGGGTGCATGTACATGTAATGAAGCATTAATTTACAAGATATCTGCCTTCTTTACCTGTTGATACTTGCATTCTAAACGTAAGGAGGGCACCGTAGTGATGTCACCTTAGACAATACATCAGATGCCCGGTTTGACAGTATCAATTCGTGATCCCATTTGTCATCAATTGTTCTTTCTACCATGGACTCAAAACAGCTTGTTTTACAGATACGAGAGTATAATTTTATTGAAATCGAAATCAATGAACAGCTTAATCGTGTCCTATAACACACTTGTTAAAGTAAACGTAACATTAACTAAGTACGTTTTGTATGGGTCAATACACCAATTATCTCGTTAACTGCGAGATTTGAGCGCCTGGGTCGAGAATAATAGGCTCCTTGCACCATTGAGTCACCTTCTGCGACCCCTGCGACGAGAAGGCAATCTGCTACTACTGTTACGATGAAATCCGATAAGTTGGCGATATTTGGTCAAACAAACGATGCCTAATTATACGCGTGATTGCCAACACCCTTTGCCACCCTTTCCTCACCCCCTCTCCCCAGACCCCCACCCCACACCCCTTTCTTGCCATTGCCGATGCATCGTGGCTGATCCCCGCCCGCTGGGCTGGAATATGTCCACTAATGTTAGTTTGTAACACCGTGTCGCGATGAAGTGAGAGGACTCACTGAAGAATTAACGGATTTGAAGCAAGTGCGACGACATTTCAAGTGGCAGCTTGACCTGTTTATTGAATACCGGGCACCCCCGGGGACTACCCCTTTCAAATATGTGTCATTAGCCACCCCTAAGTCCATCTGTCCGAGCGGGGACCATTGTGACCTCCCATTAGTGGACATCGGACAGTTTCGGTTTACTACCCTCTAGTCAATCATTTACGACCGACCACGCCTCTTGTGTTTCTATTTTTTTGTGGGGGACAAACCAGCGTCTGATCGCCATGGTAAGTCTCTGCAGGGGAGAGGAACTATTTGACCCCAGGTCATCGGGCGACGTTAATTCGGACCTTCCACTTTTGAAATTCAGGAATAATTTATGTAGTTATTCTAATCAGCCGAGAACTATTAATGAGATAAGCCAAATATTAATGGACAACAATGACAAGCAATAATTATGTTATTCTCTGTTAATCATCGGCATGAAAGAATTATGATAACGTTATACCATGCTTAATTGGGCGTGAAATGACCGCTGGCCGAGAAATAATACAACCAAGTAATTAACAAGCAAACACAAACACTGCAACATTACTCATGAGGTCATTGGTGGCAAAACTTAGTATTTCATATGAATTATATAGGCAAGTACAATACAGTATTTGAAGGACATTCTGAAGTTTTATTTTTCTTATTCTTTTCTTTTCTTTTGTGTGGATACAATGTTAACAAGAATTATTATTAAATAGTAAACGAACGATGACTGACATATCCACTTGCTATTCCCTTTTGAGCTATCGTTGTCTAATACGGTATTTAACAAACAAACAAAAAAGATCAAACGTCAACAATATGCTAGCATAAGGTCAACATTATGCAACATAATAAGTGATGAGCGTGGTAAATTAATGGATTTCGAGTAATCATTATGTCACAAATCATTAAGTACATATTGAACTGTAATACATATGTCAACTTAACTACGATTAGTAGACATTTCCTTTGGAGAATAGTCTTTTGAAAGTATGTATGTATGTATGTATGTAGTAGATTATCCTCTAAAACACAGCTACGGTACCTCATTATACGCTACTGGCCCTTGGCAATTGAACCCTTGACAGTTTTGGCCAAGATCGAGAAAAGCCAGAGATTTAATTATTCGGAGAGCTCCCCTTAGTCTAGTTTTCATCACATACAATATTTAGCCAATTAGATTGCAGGTCCATTCCCAAATGCAGTGATGAGATTATATCAGTATAAACGTAAAGTTTTACGAGTATGAATGTAACGATAAGAGAATATTCAGTTTCATGCTGTGGTATTGTGTAAGATGTGCTGAACGTTATTTGTTGCAGACATGTTATAAATCATATGAACATATTTCCCAATACAGTTTAGTGATGCATATATATATATATATAATCTTTTTTTAAAATTTGGTTCTAGCAAAGCGTTGGACACTGTTTGATGAGTTTCTGACATGCATCACTAAACTGTATTAATATCGCAATTTTATTGGAAAATATATATATATATATATACATAAACCTATTTGTGGGAGTGTACATGTAACATGTGTATAATAATATTACTCCTGAACGCTCGAAAGACTATCGAGTTATCTCCTCTTGGTACGTTCTGACGCCCGGAAGTAGCCGTACATATGGGCACTATATGTGACGTCATGAAGATAGTCCACGATAGAAACCTAGCATTCATGTCAGAGAGATTATGTACTAAGGGGAAGTGACTTGAGGATGTTCAGAGCTTCGAACACAGCTTGCGCTCGCCACCACGCAAGAGTTAAGAATATGCTATAATATAGAATACGTCGCATATCGATTAAATTCATAGTATTCTACTAAAAGAAGCTTTGTGTATGTGCACTTAGACAAGACAGGTAGCATAATCTTTTCATAAAATGCTAAAATAATGTGTATGAATATAATTGTGAAACCCATTTACTGAATGGTTGGGAGGTTTGATATTGACTTAGTTATACTTCTTGAGGTCAATGCTGAGCTAAACAAAATCCGCCTCTTGCAATACCGTGAAACTGGTGTCTAACCCATATCTCTGTCATTCACTCCTAATTATTTGTTAGGTGCACACTTATCCACAGAAAACAATGAACTATGATATATAAATATAATACAGGTATCTGTTGCTATCAGCTGTGTTGCTACATCTTCCAATAATACATTATCTGTATGACAATCATAGACATGATCCTCTTGGTTCCAGCCATCTATGGACGCTTCTGTCTGAAGTTAATGTTAACTGCCAATAAAAAAGATCAGCCATGTTCACACTTCGATACCAATTTCTACAAACAGGGAGAACGAATTATAATGTAAGATGCAATGACGTTGATCGTCGAGTCTCACAAACGAGGCAATGAACTTTGAACATTCATTTCACGAGAGACATATGTTCCGTAACCACTCGTATCGAGTGGACTATTCTAATTATTCAATATAATCATTTTAATGTAATAAACCATTGAAAACTGCCGACAAACAGCTTTATCGAGAGGACTAACTGGCAGTCGAAAAGGTGTATATTTCACCTAAGGAAGAAAACCACAAAAAGACGTAATCAACACTTTTGATTATAGAATTTACACAATAGATATTCACCACGTATATTGAATAATCACCTACTATGTATATGAAACGGCGTAACTAAAGTAACATTACCCCCAACCGTAGCAATATGACTAATAGGCGGACTCACACGGGTCGATCGGTTGTAACGATGCGTCGAATCGCATCGTGTGCGCGTACATGCGATGCGATTCGCAACGACAGAGATCGCATGTCTACCCGTACGACAACTAGACTCGTCGTACAACCGATCGACCCCCCGTGTGCGAGCCTTTAAGTTTGAGTTGTTATGCCGTTTCTTACAAATCCCTAGTAGGCAGGGAGCTGAGTATACATACCATGTACCATGTCCATTAGCAATATTTAAAATCCAATATTGCTGCCAAAAACACAAACAACGAAAAACATTATGAGGACTATAACTCATAAAGTATGAGTGCAAGTAACATTAATTTGGGATCTATACCAATGTTTTGCATCACTACAATTCGAATAGAATTATTATTTGTATAGTCTAATGATTTATTGTATTGATTGTTTATAGATTACATAAAATAATCAACTTTAATGTGTTTCAGATGAGTGATTATTTCTTGTTTGTTAAATAAACCCGGTTAAAGAGACGATATGATACTATGCTCGCTCCACAAGCTTATTTGGCTGCTGCTCATCTTGGCTATTTCACATGAAAACTATTTATCTTTATGAATGTCAAATACAACAATGATAAAATGATACAAATGTCAACAAATATTATATTGTGACTAAATATGATAAACTGTAGTAGTAGTAGTAGTAGTAGTAGTAGTAGTAGTAGTAATATAGTAGTAATCAAATGAATGATGGTTAGCATGTAAAGCTTCGGTCATTTCGGGCATCGGAAGTAGACAACTATCGCATTAAGGGTCATAAGTAATGTGTATAATTAAAGCAGGTGGACATGAATATGAACAATGTATACTTGAATATTTGTCGGGAAAGGATGTACATACTTGGTGCGACTGTTCGAGAAAGGCTACTACGATAGGTGGGATATCTACATGTCTTAGGTGTGAGCTTCAATGAATGATGTCGAACTAGCATTGTATATAGTATTCACAGAACTAGCATTCAAGAATGTTTACATGATAATTCTAGAAGATGGTCAGATACCATGGAGCCCTGCTTGTGCTGTTTGCGCTCATGTACATGATGATGGTTCTTGTATGTGCCACAAAACATTGTTCAATAAGATTATCTAGAACAAATACGTAATGAGTTATGGTATTATTCATGTTTTTGGCGGCCATATTGGATTTTAAATATTGCCAATGGACACACCCTCTGAATTACATTAACTTGCCTTTATAAACAAGATAATTCTAGTCCATTTCCACTTTGCTAGTGTATGTAATTTACTCATGACTAATGTGATGGAAAGAATTAGCGTAGATTTTTGTATATGTTGCTATGGAAACGAGTGGGGTGCGTGGTAGGTTTACTCAGCTCCCGGCCTATAGCTGTACTGTAGTTTGTTTTCTTTTTGTAAATAAATTCTTGCAACATGGCATGCTATTAAAACGCCATCGACATTCAGCTTCAGCATTTTTATGACCATCAACATAAAAGTACACATGTGGACAATAGTACTAAGCCATATAATGACTGTTTCAGCGCTCTCTCGTTGGTTTGCCAGATTATAACTATCTAAAACAGCTCTACCATTACGTATGCGCACAGAACACTGCTATTGTGAATGATGCGCTATATAAATGCAATTATTATTAATATTATTATTATCATTTGTCCGAACTATAACAAACACCTGTCCGAACATTGACCAGCTCCTGTCTTAGCGTTGATCAACTCCTGTCATAACTTACCAACTCGTGTGTCCGAGCTTGACCAGATCGTGTCCGCACCCTTACCAATTCGTGATCAACTTCTGTTCTGGCTTTGACCAACGTGTCCTGGGTTTCAACAACTCGTGTTTCAGGTTTGACCAACTCGTGACCTAGCTTTGACCAAATCGTGTTAGAGCTTTGACATGCTCGTGTCCTAGATTTCAACCCACCTTGTCCGAGGTTTTATCAACTCTTCGAGCATTGACCGACTCCTGTCCTAGCTTGATCAACTCGTGATCCAGCTTTGATCAACTCGTGTTCAAGATTTGACAAACTCGTAGCAGAGTTGTATTTTTAGCTAACTCGTCCTATATTTAACCAACTCATGTCCTAGCTTTGACCAACTCTCATTCTAGCTGACCCTTGACAGCTAGTGTTCGAGCTTTTAGTAAACTCCTGTCGCAACTTTTATATTCCAGCTTTGACCAACTCGTGTTAGAGATTTGGCAAACTCGTGTCCTATCTTTTACTAACTCTTGTCCGAACTGTGACCAACTCTTGTCATAGTTTTGATCAACTCGTGTCCTATCTTTGACCAACTTGTCCGAGGTTTGACCAACTCTTCAAGCATTGACCAGCCCCTTCCTAGCTTGATCAACTCGTGTTCCAGCTTTGACGAACTCGTGTCCCAGATTTGACAAACTCTTAGCAGAGTTTTCACCAACTCGTCCTATATTTAACCAACTCGTGTCCTTGCTTTGACCAACTCCCATTCTAGCTGACCTTTGACCAGCTAGTGTTCGAGCTTTTACTAAACTCCTGTCGTAACTTTGACCAACAATAAATTATGACGACCATGATAGGATGTGATGTCAGCACAGTGGCAATGCAATTGCCATCCTTGGTCAGTACCAGCCGGTGCTTGCAGGTTTACAAACGAAGTGATCTATTTAGTTTGTGGGCTGGTCTGGGAATGTAACAAGCTGGGAACAATCTGAACACAGGACTTGAGATTGCAATCTCATCAGAAAGTTTGTTCCAATTAGGGCTCTTAAAAGTATTTAGGTTTTTCGATCCGCAGCTGGCGAAATTTTGCGGGATTATGACGTGATTGAAGCCAATAGATGACGACTGTCGCCATATTGTCCCGAGTGACGTTAAGAATGAGACTTTCTCACTTCAAGAAACATCAAACTGTGTGTGTGGGGCATTACATTAATGCAGTTATAAGGAACTCGTGGATTAAAGAAACTTTTTAATTAATGAAGATTCAATTGTTGTGCCTGATTATTTTACGGGGATGACTTACAGTGCCAATATTTGAATTCAGATTCATTCACTCCATACGTAGTTATCCATTCGTATACAGACATGTATCTATAAATACATTGTTATAGCACAAATATATAAATACACAAAGGCGATGTTTGAAATACGGTGAACAACGACTATCCATATACTTCATTAAAGAAAACCGCTAGTTTTTACTTTTGAATTTAACTTGCACAGTTTGTCTGATTCACAGATGTTTAGTGGGAGATTGTTCCATAGGAATGGGCCTGCAGACTGGAATGACCGATATCCGAATGACTCTACTCTGTTCATTCTCTGTCATTTGACTATAGCACTACTAATAGCAGCGCTATTCAGCTGAAAATAATCTCCACATCTGTAAATCGAAATCACCTCCTTGAGAAATACAAGTTTTATTAATGTATAGTATATGATGCCCACAAGTGCCATGCATCGGGTCATATTGTGTATAAAACACATTTACAATATTTATGCATAGCGCGCTACGGGTAAAGGGCGATATGTCTTAGAGCAAACAATCAGGTATGAGTCTTCTAAAACATATAAATATGACTTCAAGAACATTCTTTGTATTGGATCTTATGGTATTCCTCGTTAGCAACATCCTCGATGGTTGTAGCTATTGTGAGTCTACAAAGCCCTCCTCGAGTACTCAGTAGTTCAAAGTACTCGTACTGCACTCGGTATACACGGGAACTCATTATTTTGGAAAGGTACCGGCTACATTTCACCTACAATATGACCTGGGGGTGGGGGGTGGGGGGTACGGGGAGAAGGTGGGTGGTGGGGATGGAGTGACCTTACGAGTCCGCTCAATAACAAGACCTACTTAAGCCGATTCTCTTATCGGGATTAGAAAAGTCAAGTATGCCTTTCTTTGGCCGTAAGTCCTTGAACATTCAGCATTACAGACCAGTCTCAATGAATGCATTGTCGCAGGACAGTCGGAAACAGACTGTCGTATGGGAAGGATTTAGTAGCCGGAAGTGGACGTGATGAAATGGGAGGTTCACAACCTCTGACATTTCTATTGGACATCATAATTCAGATACTGTTCGGCTGCCAAAACCAGGAACAAGGGACCAAATTTATGTTTATTGCGGAGAATGAAAATAATAACCTCCATGAACAAAGATTCGATACGGTGAAATTTTGTCATTGTGTAGGTAATGGATTTCCTTTTGATTTTGATTAGTAACTTAAGTATTAGGGCCATTCGTACGACTGCCGGAACCACGAGTTCTGTAATTATGTTTGGATTCTCACCGCTAAGATTACGGGATGGGAAGGACAACACCCACGAAATTTTATAACCAGATTAGTCAAGACTATCTGTAGAAAATGTAATGTTCTATGGATTATTGCATTATACAATATTAGTATCTACAGTATCTGATGTGTAATAGTTATGCTTAAACTCTACTAAATCCATATTATAATCAAGTGGTCATAGAACCAGAAATGCTATTTTAAATGTCACTGTTCTAAGAGTAGATAGTTTTGAGTTAAATCAAATAAAAATATACATTTATAAGACGCCAGTATCCAGCCATAGCTGCTCAAAGGCGCTTGGAGCAATGTGGCAGATAACTACTTTAGTTCATATAAACTCTTCTGAGATATGTTTTCATGATCAGGGACGAGTAAATGCACTACGAGTAAATGCATTGAGCTGCTGAGTGGATCGTCGATGAGATGGCAGACTATTCCATAGTCCTATTGTCTGTAAGGTCCGGTTCCCGTATGTTTTGGTTCGAGACGTTTTAATGACGAATAGATTCTAGCAGATGTAAATATAAATATTCCGATACAAATATATGAAATAGCATATCACTTTATGTTAAATACATTTTTAATGTTAATTTTAAAAAAGCTGTGGAAATATGTTTCATGTCCCAGATTTTAGTTAATAATCAAAATAGTTTTACATTTTACAAATAGAGGTATATATACTGCCAGCTGCCAAGGACAAGAAAGAATGAAAAGCTGGCCTCCTGACAACGGTACGATACGGTGCAATTTTGTCATTGTGTAGGTAATGGCTTTCCTTTTGATCTCATTAGAGAAGTCATACGGCATTAGTAACTTAAGTATTAGGTCCATTTGTACGACTACCGGAGCTACGAGTACTGTAATTACCAAACTGGGTTTCAGTCAAATCGGATGTTTGGATTCTCATCTCTATGTATTATATGATTAGTGACAACTGAGAAGGACAACACACACGTGTTTTTGTAAGAAAATTAGCAGAAGCCAAAAGTATCAGTAGAAACACGTATTGTTCCGTAGATTATATATAATGATTGTCTACATTATTTGAGGTTTTTAATTTCAGTTTCGAAAAGCATCAATATCAAAGCAACAATTAGAAAAGTAAAAAAACGTGAGTCTAAATATTGTATACAATATTTACAAAGATCTAATATGCATAGCAGATGTTTCAAAACTGATTTGAAAATTATCCAATTCTTCATCTGTCAATTAGCAAGACCATTTTGAAACTTACAATTTGTATTCACTATTTATACTTGATGAATATATAATATCCAAGTAGAAATTCACATAATGTACTATATACAACACCTTTGTTTTAAAAAACGATGCCAAATATTCCTCCTACACATTTCAATGCCTTTTCCTCGGGGAGGATTCTTGCATAATATATATTCCTGAGCCAAAAAAACTTGATTTGGACTAAATGAGACTTTGAAATAGATTATATAAAAGGTAACGAACTGCAGTTTTCTGTATTGCTCATTATTTGAACTTCAGAGTGACGCCACACAAAACAGCATTGTTTCTCATCACTTTATTAGAGCAATTTACTCACTACGTGACAGTGAGTTGACGTCAAAATTGGACCTAGGTATCGGCGCGTCTAGCACCAAGACGTGCAGAGTGATTGGGCGATAACAGCGATTGCACGGATGACGTTACCGCATTTTGTCCATCATCCATACGTGACGTCACTCTCGTTGTTCCTGATCGTGGATAATCTACTGTTGGTACACTTCCTTGGACTATGTATCGCCTGTTGGCTGCAACCAAACACATGCAGCGCTTCCGGTACGGCTTGTGTAGTTTCCAACCTGGTCCCGGTCGATAATCGACAGGATTTTAAAATCGTTATTTTCTGCATATTTGTGTATGTTTTTCTGCTTGCTATGAACAATAGAGGTATTCTCACTTCTACACGCCCATTTAATGCTTATGCTTTACACAAAATTGTCCATACATGCGCACTGTTTATGATAACCGAATAGTAAGTGCTTGAAATGACCTGCCAGCACATGGGCTAGGCATACTCTACCAACAGATACATTTGAATATGCAGTGGGTTCTAATTGCAAGATTTTAACAATGAAATATTTACATGAAAACTATAATACAAAATATCTACACAGGAATGCGTTATAGTGTGGAACTCTTGATGAATTCACCGGTTTGAATAAAATATATACATGACATATGACAGTGAGTAAACGTTTGGGTACATGTATTTGTTTGGGGCAGCAAAAATTCCCGCGAGCCGGATTTGAACCAGGTCCTAAGGATGTCCAATTTCACGTTAACCACTACACTCTTCCGCTCTACCAACTGTGCTATGACTGTGTCATGACATCAGTCTCCTCAAGTAATGATATCAAACTTCTAGTTTTTAAAACTTGAAACTTGCCAGAAAATCAAGCCACGAACCTCGCCATGTAGACCTACTTGTTCATGAATGCCCTCAAGAGAGGACTCACGTTATTACTTTATGTCAATTGGATAAAGGTAATTAATTAGGGAAATAATATTTCTAGATCTATTCCCGGGACCCGGATCCGGCAATCTGATTGGCTCACGTGATCCAAAATATGAAAACAATATTTTCCTCACCCTAACCCTAACCACTTGAGCCAATCAGATTGCTGGGAATTTGGTTCTGGTCTGGGGCCGATTGCACCACCATTAGTAAAACATTTGGAGAAAAAAACCAGCATAATGCGTCTGAACAAAATATAGTAGTACATGAAATAACCCCGTTAGTGACCTTTTACCTTTGCAAAGATAATTTTTCCATATTAATCTAACAGTTTAACACGATCTCTCCCTTCAACGTATAAATACGGTTGAGTCTTTATCACATTTTAGCGCTCTTTGTCTTTCGAGTTTCATCGAAGAAATCTATCTAGATTGAATGTTTTACAACTGGATCTCAAGACGGTACATTCCTGCCGACTTTCAAACGCCAACTGAAAGTATGTTGTGTTAACAAAATCTTTAAACCAAACTCTAACCCTTTCCTCTTTGAACATTCATACGATTGTGTTTCTGGATTCAGAGGATCTCATATGAGTGGTCATATATGACTGAATTTAGTAAATCACAGTAAAACTGATATTATGCGAGGTTTTGAAGAGCATAATATCGTTTTGGCCAGCGATTTTAATACATTTAGTAACACATATGAACACATATGTGATATTCTATTTATCACAAAACTGTAGAAACTTTTGTAATATCGATTTTCAGTCAAAAACACTATATAGGCAAATGTCTTGTGAACTGGGTTAAAGAAGGCAGAAAATATATATAGTTCCAAATAAATGTGTAATATTAATAAATGTGCTTGCATATTTAAGTGAAGAAATCTTTATATTCGACAAATTAAGTCCCACGAAGAAGCTCTAAAAGAGGTCTAAAGAGACTTTGACATCGCGTGTGAATACAATAATAAAAATATATTGTGCTATTGCACTAGTGAAATATTTATATTTATAGCATGGGTTTATTGCATTCCTGAACTCCTGTTATGTGACAAAATAACTTAATGAATGTCATTATTATTATTATTATTATTGTGTAAATCAGTTCAAACTACAGGTATAACTATAGGAATAACGTTCTATAGTATGCAGACAGTATTATTTTACGAAAATAACTATATGCATGCATGTATATGGACAAATATCAACAAGTACTTACTCATAATTTAACATTCTAAACAAATTGTAAATATAGAATCAGCCATCAATGTCTATCCAAAAAGCTTACCCCTATATTAATGTGTTTACATCTACTATACTGACTGAACTCCAAAAGGATATGCCTCTGGAAAGAATATTTGAAAAGAAATATATAATCATATTCTCGTTTACATGTTCTACATGTATGTCAATACTATATATAAATATATTGAAGTATATAAGCAACAAATAAAAATTCCCGCGAGCCGGATTTGAACCAGCGACCTAAGGATAGCAATCTCACATACACACTACAGTCCTCCGCTCTACCAACTGAGCTATCACGGGTCTTGGCAATTAAATATCAGCAAGCAATAATATGAAGCACGAATTAAATATATTGTCCCCAAAATACCAAACATCAAACAAAACTTATTATTAACAAATGCTAATAGGTGTGACCTAATAGTTAACACATTATAATAGACGCCTTTTAGTTTTAAAATGAATTAAATGTTTCAATGGCTTACTACAAAGTGTCATGTGATACTATGTGTGTATGACAAATAGCAGGGAAATGGACAGCCCATTAACCACACATACTTACCTATGTGCCCTCGGGAGAGAATTTACTTCCTGTAAACAGCATTCAAAACGGGCTAGTTCCGAAGCGTCAGATAGTCCCTCGGACCACTCACTCTGAACATCCTCGAGTCACTTCCCCTTGGTACATAATCTCTCTGACATGAATGTTAGGTTTCCATCGTGGATTATCTTCATACTTTCCGGAATAAACAACAACAAAATACAATTTGATAGTTTGTACTACGTGATAAGTTAATTATAACCACATTTTTAAATACAGTATGTTTACATAAGATCTGTTAAATAGCTATCAAATGGTTTGAGAAACTACTATTTTAAGCAGAGGGGCGACATTGAAAAGACATACTAGTAACAGACGAAAAGGCTCGATTTGCACGTGCTCATGCACTCCTTCATACACTCGACGGTCTTACACCACTGTTGTGTCTTTCCAACGTCACCCCTCTGCATAAAATAATATTTACTCAAAATAGTTAGTGATCGCTATAATATAAACATTTTTTAAAATTATTAATTGTGCAAAAGACTTTAGTAATTTTGGGGGGATTAATTTTGGAGAGGAGGTAACAAATTTAATATCCTATGGTCTATGCATATAAATAAGTTCTATGAGTATAACATGTCACATGTCTGTATATGTATTTCAATGTTCTTGCTTTTCGCTTTTCGCAGACATTTGTATTGTATTCTACATATTCATGAACTATTAGCATAGTTTTGATTGAAAAAGAACATCTACAACTATGTTTGAATAATATGGTACCAAAATGTGGTAGTTGTGAATTCGATCGCAATACTCATTTCAAGAGTAGGTTAAACT
Source organism: Lepetodrilus schrolli (assembly GCA_032361225.1). Classification (NCBI taxonomy): domain Eukaryota; kingdom Metazoa; phylum Mollusca; class Gastropoda; order Lepetellida; family Lepetodrilidae; genus Lepetodrilus; species Lepetodrilus schrolli. The sequence continues at coordinate 22,437 of JAUTBT010007155.1, forward strand.
TATAAATATATGAATACTTTGAATATTAAATTGGTTATCTCCTCTCTAAAATTCATATAATGTTTTTACTTCAGTGTTTTGCACCATTAGTAAAAACAAATGTTTATATTCTAGCTATCACCAACTATTTTGAATAAATAGTATGTTATTTATAGGGGCGACGTTGGAAAGATATAACAGCGGTGCAAGACCGTCGAGTGTATGAAGAAGTGCGTCAACACGTGGAAGTCGAGCCTTATTGTCTGTTACGTCTTTGCCACGTCGCCCATCTACTTATAAATAGTTTCTCAAAACATTTGGTGATAGCTATTAAAGCCTATCTAACATATTTTATGTAAACATTCTGGATTTTAAAAGTTTTTATAATTAACTTATCATACATTACAAACTCACAATTTGTATTTTGTTTGTTTGTTTGTTGAATATTCCGTAAAGTATTTATAGAGATAATATAACAAATATTGGCACTACATGTGACGTCACGAAGATAGTCCACGATGGAAACGTAGCATTCATGTCAGAGAGAGAAGTGACTCGGGGATGTTCAGAAATTAAACTCTGACCCGACACACTGCCAGATATTAGCATCAGTACGACTTCGTTGAGTTGAATGAAGACAGATATCAGTTGGTTCATTGTTTTCTCATGTATCACCCCTTAAGCATAAATCCCTTATTGTATGTCATATATCTATATATTAATATTAGCCTACTATTTATATAGGAGATAAACAAATATTATAAGTATTCAGTCCTGTTGTTTAATTGTGGTGCAAGTAACGTTTCAGCGTAAACGTTTACCTTGAAATGGACAGGGGGTGGGGGGGTGGGGTGGTTAGAGCCGCTTTCAAGATTCTTTCACTTATATCACGGCTTGTCAGTTTAATGCAAGAGGAAACCCACAACATCCGTAGCGCTGAATGTTGCAGTAAACCTGCGTGCATAGGCTGGTACTAACAAGTCCAAGGACGATAACTGCATTGCCACTCTACAGATAGCGCATCCTATCAATATCGCGTCAGAAGGGTAACTTTCGAGAACACTGATGCCGGGCTCCCGGGCCGGGATTTGAACCTGAAACCTTTGGCTCCAAAGTCCAACATTCTACCACTGCGCTACCACCCACCCCAATGGACATAGGCCTACTAAAACAAATATTCACAATTATTAATCAAGGCTATGTTTTTCTTACACTGGCGTAACCTATGGTAACATTGATACAAAGACGACCATACATTAAACAAATCTAATTCATTTTATTGTAAACTTTCATAGTTTCAATGTAACCAGAATGCAATCTGTTTTGATTGGAGATACCACAATTGGACACATGGTCAAGATTGCGAGTATATACGACACGCTTCACAGTCTGTGTATCCATGCAACCTCGGAATGAACACGAATTGTTAGGCTTGTGCTATACGTGGACTGGCACTTAGCACGGCTGCAAGCTTAATGTCTATGACAGTGTTGAATGCATTCGACTTGTAACTCTAGTCCTGGTCAAACTGATCTTAACGTATCCTCTTTCCTATTAAAGGTTGAGCTATGTTCGTGGTCATCACAAATTTCTTATAATTACAAAGGGTAGTCGTGACATTAAACAGCATCACTTTAATTGAAGTCAATGTTTTTTTGACACGACCGCAAATTGAAAGTGACTACAGAAAGGACATCGTAAATCCACGGTGGTTGATACACCCTCAGGTACGGATGTCAGAGCCGGAGTCGGTCACGTGCTCGCCAGTTCTCGGAGCCACGAGACTCTCGCGAAAAAGGAGTTAGTTAAGCGCAAACTCTGATTATAGTGCGCCTCGTTAATCCCCGTTCTGACTGCCACAATAGGGTTCAGACAAGGTTGGCTGTCAGATCCTAAGGTCTGTTCGGAAGTTCTCCAGCCCTACCGTATAATATTGTCCAACGATCGTCCCCACCCCTGACCAGACCGTCACGGCGGCGTGTTTACGCCATAATAGAGCGATCATTACTGCTTCCGCTTTGTCGCGGTCATCTGCCAAGACTCGGAGATGTGGGGCGGAGATAATGGATCTCCTCATAATACAATAATTGGGGTCGGTAACCCCGACACGCTTCTTGTCCCCACAACCATGTCCTTCTTTTCCCCTTGGGGTGGCGTCTGCTTCTCCGTCACGCCGGGGGGTGAGGGACAAGAGGTGTATACAAACATATGGTGGTTGATAACTAATAACCGACTCCTACCACGTGGCCCTTGTCGTCGACCTGAAGGACTCCGGGCTAGTTCTGTTAGGTAATGATGTTTATACGGTTAATCTACGGATGCCTCTCAATGGGTGTTAAGTAAGATGCCAGGGATTGTAATTAACACTACTTCGGCCCTAAGTGGAAGGTGATGCGTAATGGCTTCTCGTGGTACCTTCTAATCAGGACACCTAGGGAGGTAGGAGGGAAAGGACGGATTCGTATCAAGCAAGGCAGCCATTACCGCACCACACACCTGAAGAACTGAACACCGGGGGAGATATAAATATAATTTCCTGGACAACCTGTCGAAAAATACTGCAAGATTCCAGACATAATAATTGGCGAATGACCTACAAGGATATTCGGATTGGTGCCTTTTTTTCACCAGTATTTCATCCAGTTATCCGTTGGCGCATTTGTAGTACCTATAATTATATACTTGTTGGTGTATATTCACTATACACCCTGTGTATATACAGAAACTATTCATTGCAGCATTTGCATTTACTGATAGGTGATTATTAATGCCTGTGGTGTATATTAACCAAGGGCGATAACTATACACCCAATTATATATACATGTATACACGAACTACCCATTGCAACCTTTGCAATACCTATAGGTGCTGTCCGTGGTGTATAACTAAGCATAATAGTATATGAAGGACTATGTGCCAAAATGAGCTGTCATTTTTTCCAACTTTTCAGGAGAGCCAAAACACGGTGTCTGACTTAAGTCATTTTGGTATTAAAAAAACAACACATTTTAAAGAATCCATATCTCACGAAGAAATGAGCTCATATATACACTGCTTATAGATAGGGATGCAGAAAGAAACTATCCGCCACAATATTTATATCTATAGAGATTATTAACCGAGTGTCTAGATATCGTCTATATCCTGCACTTTGGGATAATCTTTGTATTAGACAAGCTTCAGCGAGTTTAATACATAGAGAGTATCCCTAAATGCAAGATATAGACGATATCTAAAGATACGAGGTTAATAATCTCTTTATCATCTAATGTCAAGCTTAAATACTTCTCTATAAGAAGAAGACATGGACGTGTGAATCGACATTTTATTAAGTTACGTGTAGGAATACATACAGGTCAGTAAATTGTAAACTGCTTCACGCATTGATAAATACCACAAAGGAAAAGAAACAACTTTAAGAATAATTCTTATTACAAATTGTAAACATAT